>CAKALG010016398.1:0-12739 GCA_916700815.1 Helicolenus hilgendorfi
TTTTTTTTTTTTAATGTCAACTGTCATTGTGCTGGCAAATGTGCTTCATTCACAGGGAGAGGAGCAGATACAGGGCAGAAGTGTGACAATGTGTCGTTATCTGCAGGGCACAAGAACACAATTGCATTGTTACGATAGGCTACTGCACATTGTTGTCTGTTAGAATATGAATTATACATTTATGGCAATTCTCCAGTCAAACAATGCAATGGTGACATATGTGGGGGATCTTTTAGCTCCAACTTTTTCCTCATGAGAATGAGAAAGAAAGTCAAGAAATTGGGTTTGAAGGGTCAGGACAATTCAAAACCAGAAGTTTTCAAAGTAGGCTGAGCAACAGCATCCGGCTTCTCTCCTGGGACTCCCCCATACCCACAGCCACTAGTACAAGAGGTTATCAATAACACATTGTAGAAATACTTCAATACAAGTCCGGCCTTCAACATCAGGAAGTAGAAGTACACATATATTTATAGTACGGCCGTCAAGGTACATGCGATAATAACGTGTTAACGCACATTTATTTTAATGCAACTAATTTCTTTAACACATCGACGCAACTTGTTATTTTTAGGTTGTAGTGGGCTCAGTTTTTAAGCTACAGTGATGATATTGGTATCATATGAAACAAAAAACCTACAGAATCATTGGTACCAACCATGTCATACTAGGAGGCTAAATAACGCTCCAAAAAAAACTGGTATGGCCATTTTCAAAGGGGTCCTTTGACCTCTGACCTCAAGATATGTGAATGAAAATGGCTGAAAACGTTGCATGGTTGAATTTCAGTGGACCGACTACTTCTCTTTTTTCTTCACATTCCCATTGTTCCCATTGCCACCATGGTGGTGTACTCACAAAGCAACACTTTCTCATCATCCCAGTCACCAGGAAAAAAAATGTTGGCATTGTACATTTCTGCAAACCACGGATACGTTAAAAGTCGCCATTTTTGCATTCAGAGTACAGCGAGTGACGCGCAGAGCAAGTGACGTAGTAACCTATAAAATACTGAATAAAAAAACAAACAATTAAACCAAAAGATGTGATTTTAGCTGTGATTATGCATGGTAAGAAACTGAAGGAAGACATGTAGCTTTGCTCAGGATTGTTTAAGGGTGAGCCTGAACCTTCGACATCTTCCAACATCAAAGCCTCTGCTCCTGTGCCAACATTCACCAAATCTATAATAGATGCTAACTCTTCCTTCATAACAAATTACGATGCGACTGAAGCATCAAAGGAATCACTGTCAGTGAGTTTTCCGATGTGCCATCTCGTCTCGGAACAACAGACATCTGTGACAGATATCTTGGTAACATTCAGTGTTCTTGTCAGTGGTTATTGTTAATTCAGAAGCACACCCAACTCCAAGAGAAGGAACAAGAGAGCGATCCAAACATTCCTGCTTGGAAAAGTGTAATAAAACACTTGGGGGTTGCTGCTCATGCTTTGGTGAGGAGAAAGTAAACTAGGTTAGTTGTCCCACTGGCTGGTAGAAGGCACAAACGGTGACACCTGCCTTCAAACATCCAAGCGTTCTCAGTTCAAAGGCAGATTTTCATATGGGACCCATTGCATCTTATGTTCCAGGATCCAGTCCAATGTAATGACAGCAGCACTGAAGTGAAACCAAATGGCAGAGTATGATGCACTGCGTAAACATATTACCTTGTGATCAGCATGAGAGAAGCACCTCACACAGATAGCTGGGTCTTTAATTCCTTGTATTTACAAGTCCAGACTTTCAGCCATGTGTTTATTTCATTGATGAGCTGACTAGCGATCAGAAGCAGGATTTTCTGACTTATGCACTTTCAACCTGCAAGTATATATCTTTATTTTCTCTTACACAACCAGCAGATATTAAATGACCATAAAAAGGCCATGTAGTTCACTCTTCAGATGCTGAGTATAAGCGCTGACAACATTGCAGTAAGAGAATCATTCAGCATATTCTTCCTTTTCTCTGACTTCCTCCACATAGACCAAACCAACTCAGTCGCTCAAGCATCTGAAAGCATTTGAAAATGTATCTATACAAAGTGGTGTATTCAGCTGAATGTGTTTCTTCTTCCACACATTCATTAACACATTGATCAAATCATTGCTCAATGCTAAGTGCAGAGCTCTTTCAACCACAGCAACAATGTAAGCTAATGTGCCATCTCCTCTCAAGCTCATTTAATTTATTATACCATATTCATGAAGCAAATCTATACCTTTTGGACCTCAGTTTGCTTTTTGTAGTAGGTTTGTGCGGTCTCTTTGTGCACACACTACGAAAGATTGATTTAAAAAAAAAAGAAAAATCTTGGCATCAGTAGAGCTAGTGTTAGGATGTTAAAGAGATCATAATTCCCTCTCTATAATCTATTTCATATTGCTGTGAAAATATTTCTTTCAAACTGAATATATTCAAGTTTCTTGTCAAAAACAAAATTTTAAAAGATTACATCTGAACACATTTTAATAACTTTATAAATTACTTTCGCTCGATACTCATTTGACTAGAGTCTGATCACATCATAATGTAACTCAATGGAACCTGTATTAACGTTAGTATTAGCACCATATTTAGCCAAGCAGGACTGTGCTGCCCACTGGCTGCTAACAGCTAATGGCGACGAGAAAGCATTAATGAAGATCTCCCGGTCGCATCCCTAAAGGTAACCCCTCATTTCAACTCATGAATCAGCCATTCCTCGTCCATTTTGACGTTTCAGAAGTAGAAATAATAAGTCCGATAAAGTTCAATCGCGCTGTGCAGCGATGTCGCTCGCAGCCACTCAAATAGAAAACAACGCAATCAAACAGATTTTGTCGCTGATTCTCGCTCATGTTGCATTCAGGGACGACCTACGGGGGATATTTGATGACCACAGAGCATCTTCTTGTTGCCATGGGTCATCTGGCCATGGTTAATGTCGAACGCTTGTGGATATTCCTATATGGTGTGTTTATCAAACTGCAATCTAATGTCTTAGTTTAAAATGCCAGAAATGCCTAGAAACGAATCATGATTTGTAACTGTTGACTGGTAAAAGTAACACCAGGTTGATTTTAAACAGAGAAGAGTGCATCATTTGAATCTCACACAGCTTGGCTTATATTCACAACATGCCCGGCCAGCTTACAAATTAAATGAGTGGCAGTGTAATATGAATGTGCACTTTAGAAATGGAAAGAGGCAGAGTAACCACTATCAAGATAGAATTTTCTCTCATTTTCTCTTCCGTCCACGTCCACAGTCTCCTCCGCTCGGCATCCTTCAATGCTGCCTTTTCAAGCCTGCAGTCACATTTTCACACAACATATTTTTAAGGCTTGTGCCAAATTAAAATGTAATGAATCCTGCAGTGAACCAAGAGGCTATCTTTCAGAACATTCTGAATATATTCTGCAGGTGCAGCAACAACAATTTAAACAAAAACTATTCTTTTCAATCTGTCTTAACCTTGACATTTGCATCCACAGTCCGTATGGATGATCTTTGTGCCACAAACGGAGGTTGTGGTACGAACGAAGGTTTGCTGATGGTTGTATATTTTTGAGAAACAAAGTTTGGAAAAAATGCATTCTGTATCTGACCTTGTGCACCTTCAATGTATAATGTCTGCTGCCTGCAGGGGTGCCAATCCAGCCTCACATCAAAATGTGTAATAGGTACATTGGTCCACAGCGGCAAACATATTAGATTCAGAATAACGGCTCTAACAAAGTGAGATGCCTAAATTCTTTTTTCGCCTGTTCTTTTCTATTGGCCTGCGTCCACATCACGTGACTGCCAAGTGTTTCTCCATCCAAACAAAATAAAATGGCTGACATTGATTTTATTGTCAGTGGAAACTTTAATATTTTATGACAGTTTTTGCGTTAAAATGCAATGCAATTTAGAGTGCATTGAAGTTTGTGTGGAATGTATTTCCCAACATATTGTCATCCAAACACGTCATATACTGACGCTTTGTCAGACCCTTTGGCATCACTTTTGCCGTTGCACTAAACACGTGCTTAACAAACTCTGTGTCACTGTACGGTCGCAGTTAACGCATGCTTAATGTTGTGAATTAAACAAAAAACACTCGCTTAGGATTAGGCAAAAAAAAACGACTAAGTGTGGTTCAGGAAAAAAACAACATGGTTGGGCATGGGCACGTTAGAGAAGCTCAATGGAAACATTGAAATTCGATTAAATGTACTTAATTGTGAAAAAAAGTTTTTACGCTTACGTGCATTTTGCATTTGTCAAAAAAGAGTTGTTGCACAAAGTTGTTGGCCTTTGCTAAATATATTCAGACATAGCAAACATTTAACTCACGACTGATGTTGCTGTTTCTGTTGTCGCCGTCTTTTCGGATATTCTTTGCTCGTCTTTGTCTCCAAACAACTTGAAACATGGCCAATACTAGCTGACAAGAAAGAACAATTCAAACTTGCCCAATGGAAACAAATCCCTGAAGACCGTTTTTCTCTTGTAGATGGTTAGATGACCAAGCCGGCTTGTTTTGTTTCCGGTTCACAACCTCTACTTCTTCTACTCTGTTTACTGGCGGATTACAGTCATGCAAGCCTATGGCGCCAACATCTGACCAAACTACGCTGCGGCCGAGTTAATATATTCAAGAGTAGTTTCGCAAACTTCAGCCAATGGTCTTTCTTGCCTTCCCAATTCCAAACAAAACGTCAGTGAACCACATGGAGAGATATATATATATATAGATATATATATATATACCTCCTCCCCCACTTTGAAGAACTGGAGGTTTCATGGAACAGAAAAAGGTCCACAAGCCATTCCCCTTGTTGTTCCCTTCCTGTTCATCTGAGCCTAGAAGCAAAAAGGGCACCAGATAGATCTACTCATGATCTCCCACAAGGAGCATTGTCACTGACAGGTTACATACAAGGAGAGACCAGGGTCGTACATTCATCCAACACAACAGGACTTTAAAACGTCAGTGTATGCCTAAGATGTATCCAAAGTATCATGTTTAATCCCCTACAAGGGATGAGTTTGGATTCACTGATGTGTTGTTTGCTCTTCATAAAGGTCATGCAAATGATCCTTCATGTAATCCAAGACTCCAATATTAAAAATGCACTCTTTTCAGGCTGTAATAGAAGCTTTACTCTTGACATGCCTAAGTACAACTGAGGGCTCAAAAACGGGATAAATCAATGGGATGGAAATGGGACATATCCTGTAATACTACGTTTACATTCTGAGTTAGCAAGACACTGAGTTACAGTGACTATAATTTACATAATGGATCAACATCTGAATTAGCCTGAAATACAAATTTGCAAGTGCCAGGGCCTTAATGTTAAGCCCTGGAAGAGTGACAGATTCTGGCTTCAGCAAGCATTCTTCTCAAAGGCTAGAGGGAAACTTGAGGCAATAATATGTGATGAGTCAAAACAGTGTAGTGTAGCTCCCAGCTTCAGCTCACGACTCTATTCAATTTAATAAAATACAGACTGCTTATGAAAAAGAAAGACATCTGAGATGTGGTGCCACTCTTGCATGTAAAGCTTTATAACCATGACTCTTCCGAACTGTGTAGTTCTTTACAATTTTTAGTGAATTGCTTTGAAATATCTCTTGGTTTTACTTTAATTCATTTGGCAGACACGTGTGTCTAAAGCAATGTATAAAATGAAGTGGTCGTGCATTTCCCAGCAGCCTCTCCTCTTTCACTCAGCATACAACTGGTGTCTCTCAGCCTCGTGATCGCTCGTAGTGACGGCAGCTGGCGACGACACAAACAGAAAGCCTAGAATTTAACTTCATCCATTTTAAATAAATCCTCCTCCTAAGGTGTTTATTATCTACGTCAACCAGTTCCATAAAAGTTACTACGAGTATGCGGATACATTTGGCTGAATGTCACCAGATAACACTGTAACTGGAAACACCTGTACACTGAGGAACAGAAGCCTGAGGAGCAGGAGGAAGAAGTTCAGCCATCATGCTCAACCGTATATTGAAATGTGTTTGTGTTTTGTGTCAGAGTGAGTGTCTTTGTCTGGTGAGGATCTTTGTTTCCCATCTAGGTGCTCTCTATCTGATTGGCTGGAGGTGTGTCGGCTGCTGATTGGTCCAACCATCATCCCTACAGTTTAAAATGCTCAGGTAGTCTGACAGCAGTCTGACAGCAGCCTCGTTCTGTCCTCGGCCTCCAAACCTTTGTGTTAAAGCTGATCTACAGTTGAATCAGTAGCCTTAGTGCCCTAGTTGGCTTCATCATTGTGTAACTTGTTGTAGGTTTTTCTTTGTTGCTAAAGATAGCACTTCAGCGGTCGGGGTGAACTGACATTTTCTTCTTTTATAATCTTCTCTCCTGTTTCTGCTGTATCCTAGGCAGCCAGCTTTAGTAACTGTCATCTTGTTTGCTTGTTAATTCAGTTTAGGGTTGGTCAGATAAATGAGTTTGTTTGTTGTTTTGGCCTTTGTTCATCCTGAGTTATATTGTATAATTGTATTGTTTGTTAACTTGACTTTTAGTAATAAATCTTTTTTACTAAACTTAAAATTTAGTCCTGCAACTGTAGTTTGGGGACTAGAGAGGGGACGTCCTTTACACCTTTATTTTGCGCTCGTACCCCCCTAGACGGGAACGTAACAGGCCCTGGTCACCCTTCCCATAACAAGGCCTACTGGTGAAAGATAAAAACTGTCATCAGGGCATCACATGGCGGACCGCAGGACAGAACGCAGGACTCGGTGGGACGAGAGGAGGCGGACTCTGTGTTTAAGTGAGGATCTGGACAACCAATTGTTCGGTCTCAAATGGGGCTGCAACTAACAATTATTTTCATTATCTGTTAATCTTGGGATCATTTTCTCGATTAATCCATCAATCACTTGGTCCATAAAGTGACAGAAAACAGTGAATAATCAAAATACCATTACAATTTCCCAAAGCTGACATTTGTCAAGATGACATATTCAAATTGCTTGTCAATCACTGAACTCAACCAGCGGATATTTGGGACAGGCGTCTCCATGGGACAGACCTTTAATTCCTTTAGCACCAAACTCTTTCTCAGCTAAATTGTTTATGTTACATGTATTAAAATGTACAGATACAGAACTACATATCAATTACAAATCATGTATTTGATCTAGCTTCGAGACGGTTAACGCCACTCCTTTTACGGCATCTGGCATACTGACACAACACCTCTCTTTATCCTGTTAAAACCCACCTGCCCGTCAGTGACGAGCCTATTAAATAAACCTAAACCTATATATCTAATAAACAGAAAAAGATGGGGCCAGCAAGGTAACGAAACAAGCAACAACAGGGTGCAGGAAGAAGAGAAAATATCGTTTACGTCAGTTAACCGCCATCCTGCCAACCTATTTAGGTATCATGCAAGGACTACCGACTGGGACCCCAAGAATAAACTACTGCTAGAAACAACCATCATAACAAAATGGTAAATTATTTCTTCTCAAAACAAATCATATTCATATATAGATTTTAGGAAAGTTAAAGTTAATTTGCATATTGTGTAAAACAAAAAAAAGACGAAGCACGACAGCATGAGGACATGTCTGTCAGCTGCATCTGCTTCTGTCTCCTTAAAAAAATCACTGACAGAGTGCTCTCCTGATAGTGTGATACTGTGTGTGATACTTAAAATTAAACATCTTTTTCATCTATTTAAACTGCATAGGCTTCAATTGGACGCTTTTGATTGAGGTCCCCCAGGATCCCAATACATTGGTCATTTCAAAAAAGACTAATTAAAACAGAAACAAATGTGACATATGAGATATGACAAAAGGTAAACCTCTGGTGCTCATGGTTACAAGGTCACTGTTAAATGATCTCAACAATTGAATTGTGGAGAATCTAACCGATGTAACAATTTGTAGCATGTCCATATTGACAAAAGGTACCCAGCGTCTTATTGAGACCTGCTTTTTAATTGTCAAAACTGTAGCCACACCCGGCGAGTAAAAGGGACTCTAATTGGGGCTTGGCTTTCCGTTGAAGTTTTACGGTAATTGATTATCAAAATAGTTGCAGATTAATTTTCTGACAATCAACTAATTGATTAATTGAGTGATGGTTTCAGTTTGCAGCTCCAGCTCCCACTGCTACGTAACAAGAGTAATTAGAGAAGGCATGGGGTCTATGTTGCTGATGGATTCTCATTAGCCTGTGTCAGAAAAGGCCCATGTGTCTAAACAGGAAGCATTTCAGTCGTCTCACACACACACTCTTAGTTGAGCCTCTTGTAGGGACTGGAATGGTAAGAGGTTAAACTATAGATGTGGGTTGAGCCCCTGCAGTGGACCGTTTCCTGTCCAGAGGGGTGTATGGCTAAGCTGCTTCATGCCCAAAAAAAAAAAACAGTTGATAATCTCCTTAGCAATGAGCCACATCAGCTCAAACAGGGCTTACTCTTAAGACTATAAACAGACTGACTACCCGTCAGATGACTGTATTTTGTGCAGTTTTGATGCTCTTTCATCTAATGAAAACATCTCACTGAAATCAGGTGGAGTGATTATGATGCTTACATATCCCCAAATTAGGCCTCGGGGTAATACAAACTGCATGATGGAATGTAAAAAAAAATTCTCAGAGCAAATAATTAATAGTACAAACAGTGCGGTTACATAAAAAAAACATCAAATAGTTTATTTGAATGAAAGCCAAGGAAGCTGGTTTAACATCTCTGCATGTGCTCATCACTTGAACTCGGCCATTGTACGAAATGAAAATGAAAATAGTGTAAATGGCCATGGAGCTCGGTGGGTGAGAAATTGAAAGTGAAATCCAAACCAGCCTGAGGAAAGAAGGAGCACTTTTAAATGTGTTACACAAGCAAAGCTTAAAAGGCCTTACTCTCCAATTTCAGTTATCCTAATGTTGTGGAATATTTCAAATGCCTCATTACTTGCATTTTGCAAGAAAGGGAGAAGCCTCTCTCTGCGCTATAATGAGCCCTGACGCTTATTAGACCAGTGTGCATTAAATTGAAAGGGCCAATGCTTTTTTTTTTCTATTCTTGTTCTCTTTATGGCAGAAAGGATTGAGCCCTAATCAGAAAAACACAGAGCCACATCATTATACTTGACGAAACTAAAGAGGATAATCCTGTAGTCCGTTTAGGATATTTTAGAATTTAATTGAATTACTCCTGCCTTCTTACATATCACGGGGCATTGGCATTCTGTTCATATCTTGTCAAAGTTGTCAAATAGATGTCCTAAAATGGACATATGAAGCAGATGTGTGTCGGCCCATAGCCCAGACCCCCGTTGGCAATGTGTTGCAGCACTATTGATTAGGCTAAACAGATTAACACAGGCTCCATTCACTACCTCCTTTGTCTTAACTTGCAGTAAAAGCCATACGCAGTATTAGTTTTATCAAAAAGTGTCTAGTACCAGAACTCTTGGCACATCTGGAATAATGACTGTCAAACACGTAGAAGAATAAAACATAACAATTTTAAGAAAATATCTATTTTTTTATTCCACAATTATACCAAGTTCCTCTGAAGCAAGCAGCCCTGTTTCTGTGAGCACTCTATCCAGCTGTATCAACAGTTCATCCTGTGAATTCTGATTAGGATTCAACGCATTAGCACACTAAAAGGGCATTAAACTGTACAAGCATTATACTGTACGTGGCATGCATACTACTGTATATTACAAGGCCTCTTCTCTTTGCACTCAAACTCTACATGAACAAGGCCAAAATGCTGACAGTTTGAATGTTTCAATCTGAATGGATGACAAATCAATGTTTCTCCTACTCAAACAGTAGTGTGCATGTGTGTCTTAGCTTTAATAGTTTGCACGTAACACAATTGGGTTGGAAATAGACCCCACTTGATCTTAATGGTAACGTTGACCATGCATCACATTCATGATGATGTCCATATCAATGGCACAGTCATGGTGATGTATATCCAGCATACATTACATTTCAGGAATTGAGGATCTGGATCTTCAGGACTAAATTAAAGTAATTAAAGGTTCATCAAGACTGACTTTGTTTTGAAAAACATCTCTTTTTGGTTAGCACTTTGTACAAGGACTCATCTGTCTAAATGTAATTGACAGGAACTCAATGTGACAATAGTTCAATGTGTTTTCATACAACAGGTCGTGTGATATCTTACAGAACGTTTTCCTACAAATGTCTAGTCTCAATTTCCACACCAGCCTTTTAAAAATAAACTTTGTTAGGTTTAGGCAAACAAACTAGTCAGTTAGGTTTATGGAAAGAAAACAACTTAGTTAGGTTTAGGAAAGATCGTAGTTAGGTTACGCCACACCGGAAGTGGCATAACTTAAGCATGGAAGTTACGTGTTAAAAACTACTCAGTTACGTTAACTCTGTGAACCACAATAGACCCGTTTTAGGGGGGTACAGGAGGTCTTTAAGGGGAGATAGCAGGTCAACAGTAGATGTCACATAGAAGTGGTGTACATCATCTGAAAGATGGGAACCTGGAGATTAATTTGAGATGCAGCTCAGCACTGTGTGTCAAGTTGTTCTAGTGATAAATAGAAATAAACATTAATTATTATTTTCAGTCACATATCTTGAGGTCAGAGGTCAAGGGACCTCTTTGAAAATGACAATGCCAGTTTTTCTTCGCTAAAATTTAGCCCAACTTTGGAGTGTTATTTAGCCTCCTTCCCGACACGTTAGCATGACATGGTTGGTACTGATGGATAGCTTTGCAAGGCTACCCCACTGGCAAATATCCCAAGTGTTTAAGCCTTGCAGAGTGTGGTACAGTTCCCATTTCTTGTGAAAGCAGTTGACTCTGCTGAGCCTGATGACACACTTTTCCATACAGTTATAAAGCATCAAAAGATTCTGAGCCCAACAAAGTCTACCTTTAACCAAAGGGATTCTTCCCTGTAAGCTGCTGGAGCTCAGACCAGGCCTTTCTTCCTTCAAAGAGATTTCATGGAACTATCATGTGTCAAACATGAGCACATGGAACATACTGGACATTGGCATAGAGGTGCAGCTACAGTCACCCCCCCACACACTCAATTTGAATATACCGTCTGTGCGTTTGGCCGAGCAGTGTGGAAAAAGAGTGCACAATGCAGGAGCAAGAGAAAAGGTGGAGCTAAGAAGCATGTATGCTGCAAAATTACATATAATGTTCATGCACAAGGAACATACTGTTAGAAACAAAACATGGCTAGCAGGGACGCTCTCAGTACGTCATCATATAACAACTTACCCTTCCAGAGTTGATTCTATGTTTAAAAAAACAACAACTAACTGACAAAAACTGAATTATGCTGTGTAGAAAAGCAGGACAGTTGACTTGTATGTTGTTTTCTGTCAGGTGGAAGTACCTCCAGTTACTCAGAGCTACCAGAGCTTCATGATGATCAACACCAGTCCAGTTAGCTCTGAGGAATGTTTAAACAGACTTTTTTTTTCCTGATAAACCGATGCAGAAGAACTGAAGATGGGAGGAGGAGAGGAAGGACATGAGTGTGTCAAATCATATTCCAAAAAGAACGAATGAGCAAATTGTGTATGTATAAATGCAGCACTTCAAATAAGCAAATTGGAAGGCTGGTTTATTTTCTATTACTGTGTTTCTTTAGATATTGCAAGTATCAAGAAGATGAGGTGTTTGTGAAAAAAATGAATTCCATGTGAGTGAAGAAATTAGTGTTTTTATTTCATCAGCATTGAAGTACTGAAGTACTTATGCTGATGTTGCTGGATATGCTTTTAGAATTAAATACACAGCTTGTGCACCACGTATCTGTTAATGTTCACATTAGTTTTAATCTTTGCTTAGCTGGCAAAGTACAGTATTGGTTTCCATTCTTTATTTCTTTTAGTTTTAATTGTGAATATGCTGGATAGACTCAAGCTAATTCTGGCATTGATGAGCGCTTTATACATGTCTCTGTTTGATTTATCTCTCTGTCAGCGAGTCATTGGTGTTAAAATACCTGTATCAAACATGTTTTCTGTAAATTAACTTCATAATTTGATTTTTCAAACATCATAGTTTGGTTTTCCCATATTGGCTCATGCCGACCACATCGTGTTCCCTGTATTAAAGGTGCAGTGTGTAGGATTTGGCGGCATAGCAGTGAGGTTACGACATTATTGCCAACGTTCTATGACCTTAATATCTGACTTAGACGTTATCACTTCATGACCATAACACCTGAAAGTTGGGGGGACAAAAAGTCTTGTTGTCCTCCTCTCATTAATCTGCCCGCTAAAGTAAAAAAAACAAAAACATTATTCCATGACAATTTACTCAACTACTGTACTCTACTTTTAGGCTTTTTGACACCTCTGAAAAAACAACACTAACATATACTCACAGTTAGTTGACCAGTTCATGAATGGACACTTTTACTGGGAGCACCCAGGACCAGCTGCTACAAACACCCGTCCCTTTGTTTTAAACAACTAACAGCGCCCAGATGCTGCAGACGACACCCGGGTAATACCCCAGTCTGTGACCAGGAGCAATTGCTCAAGAACTAATTTCACCTGCCTCCACTGATTGATATTGACTGAAGGAGCAAGATCAAGATCGACAGAGTTTTCCCAGAGCAGCTAATGTGTGAGCGGGAATGTTCCGTATACAGTGTAACCACGGTGCTAAAAAATAAAGCTCCTAAAGGATATTTATTGATCCATAACTTTATCATCACTTCTAATAATTATCCAATTGGTTTGCAATTCTAATTAATTCATCTGTC
>CAKALG010016399.1:3770-17364 GCA_916700815.1 Helicolenus hilgendorfi
GTGTGTGTGTGTGTGTGTGTGTGTGTGTGTGTGTGTGTGTGTGTGTGTGTGTGTGTGTGTGTGTGTGTGTGTGTGTGTGTGTGTGTGTGTGTGTGTGTGTGTCCAGATGGCACCAGCTGGATTAACAGTGTGTGAGTCATCCCCAGAGGGGCGCACAAGTAAAGAAAAGCAGGAAGAGGCTCTCTGTCACCTGAACTAAATAACTCCCGCTGGTGATGATGTCATCTTCGCCTTACTGAACAATGACATTGAACTGTCAGTCTACGAGGCACAAATACCTTTTTTATGCATCAATCATTTGACACATAATACATAATACATAGTACATAATATTGCTATAGCTCATATTTGATATCTCTTGTAAAGCAAACGCAGCGGAATTATGGCCAGACATTGTTTTGTAATCAATGCAAAGCAGAAGTCGATTAATCTATTATTAGACAACTATTCATAATCGAGTCATCATTAAAGTCATTTTTCAAGCAAAAATGACAGAAATTCCCTCCAGTTACATTTTATAAATTGTGAGGATTTTCTGGTTTTCTTTGTCTTATTTTACAATAAACTGAAAATCTTTATTTGTCGGACAAATCAAGCAATTTGATGATATCAGATTGAGCTTTGGGGAATTGTGATGGCTATTTTTTTGTACTGTACTATTTTCTAAAATTAGAATTGGTAATCAGCAGATTAATCAATAAGGAGAAAACGTGTTAGATGCAGTCCTTAATTCATATTATTTCAGTCATTTTACTAAAGAAGAATACCACATTACATTAGTTTATTGCACAGGATAAAAGAGCCCCTCTACTGATTTGGGTTTGGTTCTTATTAGGGCTGCCCTCGACCAAAAAAATCTTTAGTCGACTCATATGATTTTGTTGAGTTTCTCCACAAAGATTCACACAAAAGCACCACTTATATATTATATTATATTATATATTGTGTTTACCAGAGATGTGCTCATAAATTTCTTGGAAATATGCCATTCAGCGTGAAAAAAGCATAAAAATCGACTAAAGAAATCTGAGTCGACTAAGACTAAAACAACTGATTAGTCGACTAATGGACTAAGAGGGGGCGGCCTTAGTTCTTATATTCTCGTCATCTTCTGCACAAAATAATATTAACACAATAAACATTACTCTTCGGGTAGACGCTTTGCTTTCACACACTCACCAAGTGTGATTTCTGAAGTTGCAGCCGTACAGTCTCTGTGTGAGATTTAAAATAGGTCATTGATGGCCTCGCAGTTTTTTCTGGATTATTGGTCAATGGAGCCATTATGTGGGTTTTTATGAGAGTGATGTGTATTCACGAGTGCGCTCACAGAAATAACACCCAAACATTATCACTGCGTGTGCGCTAAACAAATGTTTTTAGGCTCGGGGTTTGCCATGTTTTCTGATTTTGTCTGATTTTTGAGCAGAATGTAAAACTCTCTCTGTTATCTGTTTTTACAATCTTCCTCATTAATAAGCCTAACTCCCCATTCATGTCTCGGGGGTCTGGGTGGGATTCCCCCCTCCTCAGCAGATGGACTCACTGTAAGACAGAGAGAGAGAAACAGACAGTGATAAACAAGACAGTGTTTGTGTTCACAAGCCTCTCATTTTGTATCTGCCCATGTGTCTTTTCTAAAGGCCTGAATATATCCGCCAGTAAAAGGCCACAGAGTCACAGAGTCACAGAGTCACAGAGCCTGACGCCGCCTCCATGTGAATATTCAGCAGGGCGGGTCGAACAAAGCAGCAGCAGGGTGTGGTTTCAGCCGGGAGGAAACAAAAGGAAAGAGCGTTACAGCTGCAAGAAAGTTTAAAATTCAGATTGTTGCTGTTGTGTCATCATCAGGAGAACTGCTCACACTATTTAGTCTGCATCAGTTTGGTGACACTTTGATGAATTTTAATTCATCAGAAGGAAAATCTTCTGTCTAAAGGATAAATAAAAGCATTCAACATTTCAGAATTTATCACGACTCACTTAATAGTTTGGCTGCAACTAACGATTACTTTCATTATCAATTAATCTGCTGATTATTTTCTTGATTAACCGATCAATAATTTGGCCTATAAATAATGCCCCTCATAGTCATCAAATAGCTTGTTTTGTTTTGTCTTATTTTTTTCAGATCTGATTTAATATGAATAGTGCTGGAAAGATTTCATTTCACTTCATTTTTTTAATTTATCTGTATAAAATACTTAATATTCTCCATTTTGCATAATTATTTATCTGTTATGAAGTGCAAAATGTCAAATTTCAAGATAAATATGATTGAATTAACATGAGGTATCTACTATCCTCGCTCTGCGGTTTTGAGTAAACCTTTTTTTTTTTTTTTGGAGCAGACCGGACAGCTTTTCAAAATGTTGTGGGTTTCTATGGCAGTTTTATTACAAAAGGAAGGAAGGAAGAAATAAATGAAAAAAGCAACAAGAAAAGGAAACACCAGCAGAAACTACCGGCCGTCTCTCTCACGGCTCAGTAGCTTAAATAGCTTCATCACAAAATCCAAGACTTGTGAATTATATATCAGCCAAAGTTTCAGTTGTGTTGTTTGTCTGCTGCCTCGTGGCCGGCGGCGGCGTGTAAAGTATCAACACCAGGCTTCATTAGGAGAGGATTGATTTGTACAGCGAACATTCTCACTAATCAATCACAAGTCACATGTTGTTATAAGCGGCATGAAATTATCTCCAGCCGTCATTACATCGCTCAGATCATTAACATTGACGAGGCTTCGTCCCCACGTGAAACATTGTGATAATTGTCTGACATGCAGCGACTGAAATCATGAAGTAATCACTTTAATTGGAGCCAGTGTGTGCTTAAAAATGTTTTTTAAGCACACACTGGCTCCAAAACAACTCACAGTGTTACATCACTGCTGGGTTAGTCAGGCTTCTGTTGGTAGCGCCACGAGGGTCGTCACTGCTCTACAGCTCCTGTAGGAAAAATGTTCCAGTTTGTCTCATTATTATAATGGACACTAACAGAACATTATGGCTCCTCCTAAGGATCGAAATGGAAATTGTAAAGAGTATATAGTCTGTGTCTAGACCTTATCTGCTCTCATAATCCATCTTAGTTTCCTTTTAGCCGGATCTACTGGATGTTATGAATGTAAATCATTTGGAGACAAATCTATGAAGACATAAATAGATAAATATGGATGAGAAATGCTGCGAGGACAGAGCTCAGTGACTGATCTCACAGGAATAAAACCAACTATGATAAAAGACCGCAGTGGGGTAAAAACAGAGGAATGTGAAACCTCTTTTGATGCTGGAAAACTCCAGCTCAGTTTTCATCAGAGCATCTCTGATGTTTCAGGCATGAAAAAGTCCCTCGAGGCTCGCTCTGTGAAATCTGACCAGTAAATTATCCAAAGATGAAAAACAAAGGTCACACATCATATGATGCAGAGACAGACACAGAAACAACACACACTGTAAATTATCTGCACAAACACACATAAAGATATGAAGAGACAGTTCCTCTCTCTTGTGTTTTCTGGTGAGGGGGCTTTCCAAGTACGCAGCTCATTGTGTGTTTGGCCAAAGCAGCCGTGTTTGTTTTCCTCCTGTGAAACTTGAAGTCCTCGCTGCAGTTGAGAGTGTAACATAGACCTGTAGGGCTCTCCTAGTTTGTTTGTTATCCTGTATTATCTTTGCTCCCATCCACCTCAGTGTAACTTTGAACCTGTGCTGCTTTAGGAATGTGAAGAATGATAATACAGTCTGGCAGGAGATGTATCCCAGATGTCTTTGGTTTGTTTGATTGAGTGTTGGACTCAGTGTCGCTCCATCAGTGTCAACAGAAAGGGACCTAAGACGTGCTAATATTTTTAATTTCACAGCACATTTTTGTCAATTAAATGAAAGCATGAATAATTTAAATTAGGTTATATATTATATATATGAAAAAAATATGATATATCAAATGATAAATTATTATATTGTCAAATGCGGTGCAATAACGTGTCCAACAAAGACACAAAACAGCTGCAACTGCCTTTTTAAAGTGACACCATGTACCTTTTGAATGAAGAAATAACACATTTGAGTTGAATTTATAAGCAATAATTTAGCAAACTTTAGATAGATATTGCTGCCGTGTTACTGTTTGACTCTTCTCTACTTGTGCTACTGTTATGTTTTATATTTACCATCATACAATGTTCTCATCTCAATAAAAATGATTACAAAAGACAGAGTTTGGTGATGTCGTGAAGTAGCGTGAGATCATGGGAGTTGTTGTCTTCACAGTCATTGCCGTCATTGCAGTCAGTTTTGGTTAAGGTTTCTTCAATGTTCGTCGTTCAGGAGGTTTTTTACCAGGAGCTGAATTATCCGCAGAGGTTTCCTCCTCTCCAAAACAAACAGACCCAGTGATTAAAGAAATGTATCGTAAAAATGTGGCTTAAAACTGGAAAAAAAAGTCAATTTATGACAGCTTCTGGCAGACAAACACAAAACTGACGCATGCGCAAAGGGGATATGATGTCACTGACAGGCGACCAAATGAAACAGACCGTTATTGAAATGACATATTTCTCTAGGTTTGAAAATTATTGAAAACATTTAGGATAATGTAAGTACACAACTCAACAAAATATATTACACAAGTCTAGTCATTTTTAGACATTTTAATACGGAAAAGCTACATATTATCATACCTTAAAAGATCATGAGCAGAATCCCATTGATGCATCGGATTAAAGATATAATGTTTTTTGGGTTTTTTTGCATTTTTTGATGTGTTTATCAAATAATGTGATTTTTTTTCACTCTCTTAAATAGATATAATATGGTTTTGTATGACGACATTTTGGGCAGCGATCCACCAGAGCCCAGGTGTTGATAATGACATCAATCACATTAAGCGAGTGATGTCATCGGATGTAAAATGATAATACTGGTTAAGGATGTAAAACAAGCGAAAAGCCTGTTTGATTTATTAGTCAGTTCGTTTTGGCCCTGGCTGGTGAATCAGGGCCAATTTGCCAGAGAGGAGAGGGTGGGGTTAAAGCCGAATGTTTAGGGACATCTGGACATAAATCTGCGAGCTTCTGCTCGATGGATGACATCACTGCACGTGCTGCTTTTCTCCCCGAGGTCCTCTTCACCCTTTCACAAACCTTAATACCACAAAAACATGATGACCGCATTGTTATTGTGCTATCGTCTCAGCGTACGCCCACTCTCTAATGGCCATCTAGAGCTGACATGGACCAGAGTCAGTTTATCATTTCACACACGTTTATACAGATTTACTTGAGTCAATGCAAAAGATGGAATCCGCACATACATATCAATGCTTTAATAACAGGTTTTAAAATACAAACCTCAGCAGCGTCTCCCAGCAGCCCCTATGCGCTGACTCAGCAGTTCCAAGAAAACCAGCGTCTGTTCCCAACTGGGACGCGATTGAATATGCAAGAAAAAACAGCAGTAATGCAATGAACACCACAGCGCCCAGCTCCTTGTCCATCAGTATTGATCTCAACACGGCTTCCCATCAAGTGACCAACACAGTTGTAGCCTGTCCGTTGTCTCTTCCATTAAAGTTCTGATAGACAGAAAGTCTGCGATGCTCTCTGTGGATCCATGTTAGTTAGTAGAGACTGTTTTCCTGTTTCACTGCCGCTATAGAGACACTAGTTCTTCTTATTCATTCCTTCGTCTGTCTCGCTAGCTCCCAATTGATCCATTTCAAGTCAAAACTCTAAAAATGGGCCTCGAATATCAAGACAACGTCTCCAATCATCACATTTAGGGGAGACCGGAGATGGTAGTAACACTTTTTGTTTGAGCATCAGTAACTCAGTGGATGTTCGTGCTAGATCTCTCAAACTTTTGTACCCATAATTGTCTTCTACAAATAAAACTCACTTGGACATCTACTACACAATCACACATTGGGTGAGTTAATGTAAAATGCAAAGAGTTCCCTTGTTATAACCTACCACACTACTGGGTGAGCTGTAACACTGGGGATTTATGTAACTATGAGAGGTAATTTGCTGAAATAAGATCCACGCTATCCAAAAGACTTTAGGTTAAGTAAGTCAAACCGTAAATCAAAAAATAATCCTGATAAAAATGTTACTTTCTTACCTGAAAATAGATTTTTTGGTCATAAAATCCATAATGTTGCTCACAGAGACGCTCAAAAAGGAAATGTACAATATTGATGACATCACCGCAGCTCTTTTCTGATTGGTCAAACTGACCAAACCCCGTGTTACAACATTCCCCGCTCTCCCCTATTCTACTGCTGCATCTTATCGGAGCTTTTTGGAGGAATGCGACATGTTGAGAGATTTTTGTACGGAGACTAAAAGGTGGATCAAACAGATCATGGAGAGACGTCCGGGCATGAGTCCGACTGCGGGCTCTCTACCTGTCAGGTACGCTGGCAGCAGGCACAGGCAGGCACTCATCAGGGACTCAATCTGTTATTTTGACCCCAGTTTTATCCTGTATCATCGCTTCAATCTGTCATTCATGAATGCATGTGCCATGGTCACAGTGGGAGAGTCAGATCTGTGTAAACTTGTCTACCTGCTTCTGCTTTATTAGTGCTGTTCAGAGCCTGAGGCTGTTGTGAGTGCGCTGTAGGCCTCTGGCTGTCTGCTGCCTTTGCCAGCTGTGTTGAGAGATACTGAAAGTGAGCGTGAAGTCGTTGCCCAATGTAGTATTTAAGATTTATGGTGCAGTTCACCTTGACAGTGGTGCATTGTTGTATTGAAATTATATGTTTATTCTAGTGTGCAACGATTGATCGATTAGTTGTCAACTATTAAATTGATCGGCAAGTATTTTGATAATCGATAATTGATTTTAGTAATTTTTTTTTTAAAGAAAAAAAAGTCAAAATTCTCTGATTGCAGCATCTTAAAAGTGAATATTTTGTGGTTTCTTTTCTCCTCTATGACAACAACAACTAATAGATTAATCGAGATTAATCGATAATGAAAATAATCGTCGCTTCATCGATCGTCCACAATTTTGATAATCACAAGGCTGGCCGGCACTAAATATATCACACTGTAAATGTCAATTTCATGAGTGTGCTTGTTGTTGAGGCCGTCATCTACTGATTACATTGATCACGTGATGAGATGTGCCAGAATCTGGGTGGCTTATTGCACTGGCTAAACAGTTTCTTACCTGAATCGATAAACCGTATATTCATTTATCTAATAAAAAACAAGAACTGTTCAATTCCTCAAATATAGATGAGTATTTTCTCTTTCACATTACTGAAAACTGAATACTTTGGGGTTTTGGGGTTCTTCTTTTCAATATTTTCAGACATTTTATAGACTAGAAGATTAATCGACTGAACAAAAAGAATTATCAGCTGATGATCGATAATACAATTTTAAAAATTGTTAATGTGTTCAACTGTCGTCCTTCTATTCCCGTCTGTTAATTGTGGGCAGCAGAGGTGCAATTAAATGCTGAACTTACAGCAGTGCTTAAATTGTGCCACCACTCACTGGTTTTAGTGTAAAAAATATCAAAGTGTTGATACATATTGATTCTGAATATTTGAACCGGTTTCAATACTCATTTTCTGCAGTATCGATACTCAGCTACCAGCTGCGCTTTCTGCCCTCAATGGTGTGTCAAGATCTCCCCGTGGTATCGAAAATGGAATTGAATATTGATATTTTTCAAGGTCTTGTATCGAAGTTAAAAAAATCCATTATTGTGACAACACTAATTGGTACAAAGTGACATTTTGTACCCTCAACTGAATAATTCACATGATTAATGCTCCCTAAATGATGCATGTTCATGCTGTGCAGGCTGCTGGTTTAGATAGTTTAAGCACTGACGTTCAGGATTATGAAAACTAAATCTTTGGACATACGTGTGTTTGTTGTTCCAGGTGATATACCTACAGAAGGTGGAGCTGAACAGGGAGACGGTGTACCCGATGCACCCCAGCAGCATCAATGGAGTGGAGGACATGTCCACACTGGCAGAGCTGCATGAAGGCGCCATCATGCACAACCTCTTACTGCGCTATCAGAAAGACAACATCTATGTAAGGCACCACGCTTAATCTTCATCTTTAAACACATTTACCACCATGATGGAAGCTGTGGGTCTACTGTCTTGGTCAGGGGGTGTGTTTTTCATTTTTATGGGAACTGGGGTGTTCACAATGAGACGGAGATTTTAAAGTTTGACAAATCTCAAATCATCAAACCGGTAATGTCACTTTTTGGTGGGATTTTTATTTCATACAAGGCAAACGCAACAACAATATGTGTTGTGTGAGTAAAGAGCATTTCCTCTCAAATTCTTGCTATTACAATGCATCTATAAGCTGCACAGCTGAATAAAACAAGAGTACACACACCGTTGACAAAACTTAATAAAAAGCCGATAACTCCTGGAAGAGTATTCAGAGCTGTTTGTTTGACCCCCGTCTCACTTCCAGGATTATTTTCACAGCAGAGCACTTAAGTCCTCTTGAAACACAACCCGGGCTTTATTAAAATAATCATTGCCCACAGTCACATGGTAACTATGTTTCTGGAAATCCTATCTCTCTAATCTCATCTCGGAGGGGTTTGTAGCGGTCTGTCTGCATGGCATCGCAGAATGATATCATTGTGGGAAGATGACCCACAAACACACTTTTGTTAGGCACTCCCCAAAGCGCATTACCCGAGCAGGAGCAGTGGATCCTAAAATACTACCAGCTTCAGTGAAACTAGGCCGTATGCAGTAATTTAACGATACTGTGTCACAGGAAACTGGGTGAATCTACAGAACTGGTAGTGTTAAGTAATTGTAGATAAAGATGTAAAAGTTGCAATTTCTAGTATAAAACATGTTCTTTCACAACATGTGTATTGTGTTATCTTTGATGGATAATCTGTTTTTTCCTCTTGTTTTCATCGTCTCTCATCTCCTCTTTTTCCCCTCATACTTCTGTTATTCTACTTTTTCACTTCCCTCAGACCAACATAGGTTCGATCCTGGCAGCAGTGAATCCCTATAAGCAGATAGCGGGCCTGTATGACGGCACTGCAGTCGACTTGTACAGCAAACACCAGATGGGGGAGCTGCCTCCTCATATCTTCGCCGTGGCCAATGAGTGTTACCGCTGCCTGTGGAAGAGACACGACAGCCAGTGTGTTCTCATCAGGTCAGGATCCACATTTAGTAACATTATTACCAAATGACTGGAAGCAACATGACACTAGTCCATACTAGACACTTAAGTTGAACAGGTTTGATAGATCCATTTATGTATCGACTTTAGGGCTGCAGGATTTAAAAAAAAAATGTAATTGTGATTATTTTGACTGATATTGAAATTGTTAATTTTAACATCATTATTCTCATTTTCATTGAAAAACATATTAAAATGATTATGCTGTGATTTTTGTGGAGATCTGTGCCAAACAAAGATGTTTTCTTAAGTCTGTAGAATGTGATGTGAAGGCCAGGACACCTGTGCAGCACAATATTTAATTTAAAATCAGATTTTAACACACATTTCACCTTTAACAGATATTGCAAATTGCTCCCCATATTGCGATTTCGATTACAATTTCGATTAATTGCGCAGTCCTAATCAACTTCTCTCTTTGTCTTTGTGTCATCAGTGGGGAGAGCGGTGCCGGGAAGACGGAGAGCACCAAACTGCTGCTGAAGTTTCTCTCAGTGATGAGTCAAAACTCATCAGGAACTCCTCCGTCAGAGAGGACCAACAGGGTGGAGCAGGCTCTCGTCCAGAGCAGGTACTGTCTGAACCCTGACCTCATTCAACAATCAACACCTGCTATCTTTTCCCCTTTACATTTTTAAAGTGTGAGAGCGATAACCTTGTATACTTTATTATTTTTATTATTTGCATATGTTAATATGTTTAGCAGTGGCGTAGTACTTCAGATCGGTTTTGACCTCTTTTTGAAGGTCTCGCTCAGAATTGACCGCATTTTTACTCGGCCTTGTTTCAGTCTCAGACAAAGAAGACTCTGGAATTTATTTTAAGACCTGTCAGACCACAACTGCTTGGATATCACTAAGCTGCCTGTGCACGGTGCATCGATTTATTTGTTAACATCATTACTGTGAGTGCTCATAAAAAAAACAAAGGAAACCTCTGCAATGCCTTTAGATTATTTTATCAAGACATCATAGTATGTGTGTGGTACGTGGTGTACCTCATGAGACACTTATACATACGCACATTATACAGTATATATATGGCAGTAAAAGAGGTGAATGAAGAGGAATCTTTATTGGTTTTCTGTGGGTGTTTTTATGGGAATGTGTGTCTTTCAGATCAATTTTAGGAGTGCTTCTGGTTGACATGTTCCACATTTTATTGTACGTGTGTCATGCAGTTTTGGACTCACACTGGTCTTGGTCTTGACCTGGTCTCAACCCTCAAAGTCCTGGTCTTGTCTCGGTCTCGATACACTCTGCTCTTGGGCAGGACTTGGTCTTGGTTTAGGTGGTCTTTACTAAAATGCTAATGTTGAAGTAATTTGACTCATGAATCATGAAACCTTTGGTGCATTAAGGTGCATTTTGTTGATAGCTTATCTTTTATATTCGTGGTAATTTACTTATTTTAATATGTTTTGTTTATATAAACGGTTTTAGTAGTACGCTGTGTTGACAAACTATAAAATACTATGAGAGTGCATACTCTCATACTCACCCAGGCTGCACAAAACCAGCACCTGAATCAACATCTTGATCAAAACACTCGGTGATGGACAATCATGTGAGATCCTGTAAAGTGATTGCTTGATTGTTTTTCCTGTGCCTGCAGTCCCATCATGGAGGCCTTCGGGAATGCTAAGACGGTGTACAACAATAACTCCAGTCGCTTCGGGAAGTTTATCCAGCTTCACTTTTCCCAGAACGGAAACATCCAGGGAGGCTGCATCATTGACTGTATCCTTCAACGGTTCACTTAACTATATATATACTGTAGAGAAATCACATAGTGTCTGTTTCAGAGTTCGTATTCACTGTTTCATTGTTGTCCTTGACTTTCAATCATCAGATTTGCTGGAAAAGGTAAGGTTGTGTTGAAACGTTCAGTGGCAGCGGCTGAATTTCTAGAGTTTTTTTTTATCATGAAATACGTTCAATATTTTCTTCTAACCCTCTCGTCTCTCTCTAAGAACCGAGTGGTTCGACAGAATCCCGGAGAGAGAAACTACCACATCTTCTACGCTCTGTTAGCGGGGGCGGACAAAGACCACAGAGGTTTGTTTTAAAGAATACACCACGTTTTGGACCAACGTAGTTGCCAAAGTCACAGGTTTACTTGGGTACTAACACTTAAACATACACTCTGCCTCTAATGAGTGATAGCATGTTATATTTTATTTATTTTAGTGTCTGTGTGTTGCAGACATGTACCTCCTGTCCGAGGGTCCTGAGTCGTATCACTACCTGAGCCAGTCGGGCTGCGTGCAGGACAACAGTCTGGACGACCAGCAGCTCTTTGACAGCGTGATGGTAAGAATGAGATGAGATGAGAGCAAAGTCCAGTTAGTGTAAAGGGTTTGTTTGACCCCCAGGGGGTGCCATAAGCCTTCATCATGAATGTAAGAACCACCTTACCAGACTGACTCCAGACTTATTGGTGGAAACATGTTATTTAATGCTGTCATGTTGGCTTTGGAGGCACATTTTGTATTATGTTCATATAAATAAGGTTTAAGTCCTGTCACATCTTTAATGGGTAGAGTCTGTTTCTAGTGAAATGTTGCCCAACTTTATCCGTGTTGCGTTGCAGGAGGCCCTGAAAGTGATGGAGTTTAGTGAGGAGGAGATCAGAGACGTGTTCAAGCTGCTGTCTGCTGTCCTCCAGATGGGCAACATTGAGTTCATGACTGCTGGCGGAGCTCAGATCACTTCCAAAGGGGGTGAGAGGATAATATATAACAGATCTACTACACAGATTGTGTTTCATTGATCCTGACAAAAGTGTTATACACATCCTCCGTCTGTACCACACTGTACCACACACGACATAGTTATTTCTAGGACGTTTCCTATGAAATCATTAGGAAAAAAAATTACAGATAAATCTCTGAAATTACTTATTCCCTTGGAAAAACAAATTATTTTTATCTCACGAGCATAGTACTTATCAAACTAGGTCTCGTTTGGCAACCAGACAAAGAAAACAACCTTTTTCAGATGTTGCAAACAACGGCTTGAAGTGCTGGATACAAAAAGTATGTGATGTTTATCAAACAGTGGAAAAATATTTCATCCTTAATGCTATTTATGGGGTAAAACAGGGAACTTTTTGGGTTTAAGCGGTAAAGCAAGGTCCAGTTAAAATGACCATTTCTGCTGGAATTTATTGCAGAAAACCTCCGTTTTCTAAAGCGGATAATTAGCTCACCGCTGAAGTTGGACCACTCTGCTGTACTCCTCGTGCCCCTGAGTTTGATTGACGCTGTACTAGCAGACAGAGCTCTGAACACGCTGTAACATGAGCTCAAGGCTCCTTTGTTCGCTGTGTCTGACCTCTTTTCCAAAGAACCAGTGAACTACAGTGACAGCAGAGAGCTACAACCCAGCCAGCAGAGTAGAGTTTCCTATAGACTGTATAGGATCACAGTCTATATGTCACGTCTGTTGTTTGACATCGATAGGAGACACCTGAACGCTATTCATACACTACATCTAATACATTTTTGTTACAGTTGTCAGTAATGTCAGCGATCTGCTCGGCCTGGACTCCTTCCAGCTGTCAGAGGTGTTGACCCAGCGCTCTATGATCCTCAGAGGAGAGGAGATCTGCTCGCCGCTCACCGTGGAGCAGGTAACAACACATCCAACCCGAGGTATCACACAGCTCTGTTATGTCCCAGATTTCAGGGTTTGTTCAGGCATTTTTCCTTGGAATTAAAGACACTGAAACATACAGTAGATGCCTGTTTGTTGCCCCCTCTCCCTCCCCTGTCCTGGTGACACACACACACACACAGCCTTTCTCCGTCTCTCTCCCCCACATGCCTCTCCAGATCCCTTGCGTGACTCCCAGCCATTTCCTGCTTTTTGTCTGCCAGATTCCTGGCACAATAAAGCCATCGTGATAGTGATCTGAGTCAAAAGCACAATGACTGAGGGTGAAGTGAGAGTCTTCTCCTCTGGAGGCACCAAGACGTTGGCATGATAACTCTTTCTCGCTCTCTGCTTCAAAAAGTCCACGCTGTAATTAATGTGAATATTTCACAAGTCTGTATCTGCGTGTGTTATCCTTTTCACCGTACGCCACAAGAACACTCTGACGCCATCCTTTTTGGCTGAGCTCAAACATTCGGCCCACTCATACGCATAAATATCAGCGAATATGCAGAATGGACCTTTACTATTATTACAGCGACACGAAAGTCACAAGAAAGCTTTTCATCGCCAGACAAAGACCTTGTGCTGTCACCCTGCTGCAGCTTGTTCTGCCTGGCCTTTGAAGCAGCTTGTCTCTTAATAGAGTTCATTATTCCCGTCCTGGAGTCGGTAAGAAAGGCTTCTTCTCACAGCGGCCAGGGGTCACCCACCCCACGACTGCCTGCCTGCAC
>CAKALG010016403.1:0-10868 GCA_916700815.1 Helicolenus hilgendorfi
GTGTGGTGAAAACCACAAGGACAACCATGATGTTCCCAACGATGCCCATACCGCACACCAGCAGGACCAGGAACACCGACACCGTCTTGTATTCCAACGACTCAGAGACGGCGTCGCCGTGACTCAGAGAGATGTTGGTTGGGGTGTCGATTCTGGAGCTCACGTTGTTGGTCATATCTGCTAGCAGCTAGCAGCTTTTTATATATACAGTAAGTGTTTGTTAATCACAAGTTACGTTCATTTGATTAAAGTGATGAGGAAGTGTTGCCATGTTTTTTCTCCTTCATTTAGAGCATTAACTCTCATTTAAGGTCAGTCCAGTTCAAAGAAAATAAAAGCACTGTGCGTGTTTTCTTGTCTTTGATATTTCCTTCTGTCATTCACCTTCACTGCTTCCTTTTAACTAATGAAGAAGAGTGAAAAACAACACATCGAATATGATCCCAGGGCTTCCATTGAGTCACCTAGAAAGAGAAAATGAGTTCAATTAGTTGGACAAACAGAATTGAATTGACAAGAACCTTTGAATTGGCTTTGGCCTTTAATATGTTAACACACATTGACACATACTGTAAAAAGAATTTCTCTCTGTGACTCCCTCAGGTATCAGCAATTCTGGCAGAATCAGTTGATAAATGCTACTTGGAAAAGTGCTCCAAAAACTCATGGTGGTTAGAACAAAAGGGCGTAGGGGGGGGAAACAACAAAGCAAGCTGATGGTTTCAAATGGCAATGAGATGCTGTAATTGCAGAATATTTGTAAGGAAAAGATCAGCAGTTAATTCATTTTTATGGAGTGGAATTGGTCCCAAAATGGTCACAAATTACATGATCTACAAATGAAAAATAAGAGTTACAAATGTGTACGATTTGTGCGTGATTTTGGGTACTCACAAATGTGTGTTCCAATCTACACACAAATACCAATCAATTTGAACACATGTTAAAACATCACAACCTGAATAAATATTGACTTCACAGATCTGATCATTTCGCTTTTGAAAAGCTTCCTGTGTGGGCACGGATCGCCTGATACATACAGATCAGGATAAACGGAGAAACCCACGCTGTCATGGGAAGAAGATGCCAACTCCACACAGAAGGGCCCCAAGCCGGGTTTGAACTTGTGACCCTCTAGCTGTGAGGCGACAGTGCCATCAATGTTGATAAACATCTTATTTAAAAAATATAACCTCACCAATTTATTCATCTGATTTATTGATCTCAGCATGCCATTATGTAAAATAACGCTTACTGCCTATACATTGTCGCCACTTTGTGGCCACTATTGCAACATATGCATTTCCAATCCATAGATATTTATATCTCTGCGTGTCTCTCTTCAGCTTTTTTGGGACGAAAATATCGTAGATCGTTTTTCTTAAAGCATTATCGTCCGTAGGGGAATTTCAATATTGAAACTTGGCTTGGGTTTTGAGGAGTTTTAGCAATTGAATGATTCACCAACAAATAAACTGCGCCCACACTGCACTGCTACGTTCACAGCTATAACGTTATTAATAACTTACTCACTGTCACACACACACACACACACTCTCTCTCTTTCTCTCTCTCTCTCTCTCTCTCTCTCTCTCGACCACAGACTGTTATTCCTTCTTACATTATATAAAGATATAAAAGAGTTACAGTATAAAGACTTATTCATTTAAAGTTTGATACTTGTATAGCACATTTTAGTTGTAAAAACATCTCAAAAATACATTTAAAAAAAGATTTCCTGGTGCTCAGACCTGGCGGAGAAGAAACTTAGACCCAGTTGGCCTTGCAATACACTGGTGAAACCCCGGTTTGGTGTATTTTATGCATGTTTGTAATCCCGAGGGGTTCAGCTGTGCAAGGTCCTATCTGTGCAATTTTTTGAGACATAATAACAGCTTGTGAATTTTTTTCTTATCAAGGGTAAATTATAAACCTGGATAAATACTTTCCATTTAGAAAAAAACAACAACAAAAAAAAAAACATCAGAATCCCTAAATTAAAAACCGAATACCAACCCAATGAACGAATATCCGATAACAACTCATACCGCTGCAGTCTCATATTAGTCTGGGTTGACGACCTTCAGAGTGCATTTTTGCACAGAATGAAGATTGGAATTGCATCAGGAAAGACTCTCTTCATGGCCAGTGTGAAGAGGAGGTGATTCAACCATGCTGTCCTAATCAAAAACTGGCATAGGGAAATGTGGATGCAATTAAGGGAAATGAAATGTACCCTTTATCAAAGACCAAAATGTTGGTCAAGGGGACATTTCGAACATGATGGTGGTGCTAAAGGGAAGGTCAGGTGGGATCACCAAAAACACTAATAATCATCCTTTGCCAACCATGAATATCCACAACAAATATCATGGCAATACAGCCAGCAATAAAAGAAAAGTAATAAAATAGATCTTGCTCTGAGGTATTGGACGTACCAACAGATCAGCTTGAGAGCAGATTGCGAGTCGGAGCAGAAACTGTTACTGGTATTCAAATGAGCCATTATGGTGCTGCTGAGCATGCAGTGTAACAAATAACCCTTAATACAGCACTCAAGGCGTAAACACACTCAATGAACGCATTAAGATCATTTTAACTTAATATTCTGGCAAAGCACACCCCTCATAATGCACTTATGATGCCTCCTAGTGCATTTCTGGTAAAGCTACAGCCACATTCCTAAAATCCTGAATAGCAAAAGAATTTGTGATTAAAGCCATTTCTTTAACTATAAATACTTAAACAGATTTTGAGGTTATCAGAGGACAAAGTGTGAGTCGGCTTTTTCTCATCTAAAGAATCCTGAGGTTTGTTTGGAGGTTTCACATTCCGCTGAAATCTAATTAACCAGTGTGCATCACTGTGAAACTCTACAAGGCATCTGTTGCTCTTTCACTCATCTCCCAGCCCGGTCACACACACATATTGGACCTCCCCTCCTGAGGGCTGCCTCTAATAAATTGAGGTGGACATGAAATGAAAAGTAATTTAGTTGCACCATTCTGCCATCAATCAGACTGCATCCACTCTCCATTCCATTACACACGCACATCAACTCAGTAAAGCTGATCTTCTGCACATTTCTGACTATCCATCATGCTTGGCTGAGTAGCCTCAGGGAACACTGTTAAGTTGGAGGGCTTCCTGCTGGACCGAAGTTTACAGATGCAAACTATCTTTTCAACATGAGAATTGGATAAAGGGGAAGAGGCAACTTATCACTTTAAGATCTTACATAAACATATACATATTGATGAGTTTTGTCTTAAAGGAATAGTTTGACATTTAGAGAAATATCAAACCCATATCTGTACGATCAATATGAAGCTACAGCCAGCAGTCGGTAAGCTTAGCTTAGCACAAAGACTGGAGGCACGAGGGAAAAGCTGGGCTCCGGTCGAAAAGTCAAAAAATTACGTCTTTTCTTTTCCTAACCACTTTTCCTTGACTTCCATGGAAAATGTCATGAGGTAAAAAAAACTACAAAGTTCTGAAGATGGACTACAGAAGGCTGTGCTTACCCCCATACATTTTTAAGTATCTCCTTCAGTGACAGACTGCTTCAGCCACGGTGTGTGTTCAAGAGAGATGCCACAGCTCCTTCTGCTACTGGAACACTTTACATCAACATTTAATAAAGAATTATCTGTCCTAACGTGGACAACCGGTGAAAAATATCACTTCATTACAAAGGATGGAACTGAAATAAAACAGGAATAACCTACAGGCTACCACAAAGTTTATATGATCAATATTGAGTTATTACTTAAGTTATGGTGAAGGAGTAGAACCATTAAATATATATTTCTTTCTACACCTTTTCCGACGTAATATCTATTTATGTTGATTATTTGTTTGCTATATGTTTACTGTTCATTTTATTTGCTATTCTTGTTTTTTTACTTATTTGTTACTTGTTCGAAATAAAGAGAAATAAAATTAAACAAAATGGTTGTCACTGTCCACTCATATTTATCCACATGAATCCCAAATTACTATATGACTGTATGAAAATATTGTGCAAAATAAGCATATCTTTTGTTTTCATGAACGGCCGAATGGTGCATCACTTTAAAAGTTGTGGCCGCAAGAGATTGTGGGATGTCATTATCTCATTTCCTTTGGTAAAGGAAAGGAAGAAACAGCTTTTATCATGGCTGCTACTGAGATACTTCCGGGTCATTTCACTGCGTTAGGAACCTTCCTAAGAGAAAAATACTGTTTGACCGCAGCCCTAGTCTGGCTCTTCCAAAACTGCCAACCAGCACCTGTAAAGCTCACTCATTTACAGGTTATATCTTCACCTTAGAGGTTGCAAGACATCCAGCGGAACTCCACACTTCAATTTTGTACGGATTGACAAACAAGGCATGTTGATTAATGAGTTTCGAGGTGTTGGTAGGCATGTTTTTGGACTTCGCTAACTAAGCTGGCTCCAGCGACATATTTTGGTTGTATCTATCTTCTCATCTGACTCAAGAAAGCAAGAAAGCATGTCCCAAAATGTCGAACTACTACATTAAAAAGAATAATTCGACATTTATCTCATTTGTTTAATCTGTACAAAAACCTACAAAACCACAACCTGTCATTTTTAACACTTCTGGTCTTGTACATAGCAAACAAGGCATGGCATGTTTATTAGTGAGTTTTAGAGTTGCTGGTAGGCAGAGCCAGGGTAGCTTTTGGGTGTAGATATTATCTATACAACCAATGTGTTTCTGATTAAATTAAGAGCATAAAATGGATTATCTAGGTCTTATTGTTGCTAATTTTGCACCAGATTGAAGCATTTAACTTTAAAATGTAGTTAACAAAAGGGTAGGGAGAATATTCCTGTATTTTTTCATATTGCAATATAAATAGCAGGAAAAAAGTGCTCTGTGAATGTCTGTTGTCATATTTTATGTCATCACCCTAAAAAAACAGGAAAAATATGATTTTGTGTTGGTGTTATATAACTGTAATTTATGGTGCTGTTAGATTGCTGCTAGACCGCCCCGTTACAGGTGTGTGGAGCAAGCCGGAGAGTAAACCGTTTTTTGACCGCAGTGATGTGTGAAATGTTGTTTTTGAAAGGCTAAATGCCAACAAATAAGGATTGAAGCAGAATATTTTGTTAGATAAAAAAAACAAGTTGTGAAATTTGGAAATGATTACAGCTATTTTTTTTCAATTCATTTTGACTTTTGGACTGAGACAGTTAGAGAGACGAGGGCTGATGAATGCTGCGTCGCTCGCTCTGTGTGGACTATTGCACACAGTGTTTCTGTACGTTATTAATGATAATGATGATAATAATAATAATTCAAATGTCAACATTATGAATGAAGCTTCGGAGATTTGAACTATTCAGTACAGTTATGGATATGATTTGGATTGTGATATTAAAGAAAAGATAATGATGTTAAACGGAACATGATGCTGTGATATGCACCAAGCAGAGACACACAGACTTTTAAAATGAATGTTTACATGTTTTAAATAAAATGTCAACACTCTTTTATAAATTGCAGAAAGTTTAAAGGTTCTATTATTTCAAAGCTCCATCAGACGCTGAGCCACGCCGCCGCTCCCTGGCGAACGAATCGCCCATCGACGATCTCAAGTAACCATGATTGAACAATATAAAAATAGAAACAATCGCCTAACCCTGACTTGAACCCAATTGTTGTGTAAAACTATACAACAACACTACAGATCTACAACAGATCTAACTCAATCTGGATTTAACGCTGGCTCAAAGCTTTAACATAGACACAGGTTATGCAAATAGATTTACATGGGTAAAAAACGGAGCAATCATCGGTCATTAATACTTGCAGGTCACCAAACACTTCAGCGTTTTTGGATTCTTGTTAGACGTGGCTTCTCAGCTCGTTCAGGTAGGAAGGTAATTCATACTTTTTAAAGGCCACATAATTGAATTTGGGCTCATTTGGGCTGAGCCATGGATCACCAACCCTTAACTTTAAAGTGGTCTCATTTCCTCCCTCCCCTTGCTTCACATCTCAGTTGCATTCATTCAATTCAATCCACTTTAACATTAAAATTAAGCCTGACTCTCTAATTAATAGGCTCCACTATTTCCTGCTTGATTTGAATTCTGCTCCAGTGTTTCCTCTCGGGATACAGTTAAAAGTAGCAAACTCAAGGTCACCAGACAAGCTGGAAAATGTTGGCGGAGAAAGAGAATGGGTTACCCCTAGCAATTAGAATAAAGATGACTTTGAGCCAGTGGCATATCAAGACTTTTACGACTTGGGTGGCACAAATGGAGTACTGACTTATGTAAGAAGAGCATTAATTCACCATTTCTGTCTCCACTACTCATATCTACTTTAATCACCAACATTACAGTCTTACAGTTTCTGACATTCCTTTTTAACATTTAATCTAAAAGATAATATACAGTACCTACCAATCACAGCACAACAGTGGCACCATACAAATGTAATATAAAGCTTCCATACTAAGTCCTCCAAAAGTACCCTACATACAAATGAAAACAATGTTCATTCAAAAATACAGTGACGTACCAACAAAATTAAAATAAGCTTTGACAGACAGGCAATCATAGTTTAGGACAATGAGGTGGCACCTTGGGTGGCTAGTTAGATTTCAGGCGTGGCCCACCCACTAGAAACGCCCTTGCTTTGAATAAGGCACCAAACCTACAACTGGTCCACTGCACAGTGGCCATCAGTAAATGAAGGTGTGGCATATAGGTGTAACCATAGACTGTACGTAAGAAGTGGACGTAGTCACCGTGACGTAACTCATTGGTTTACCGTTTTGAAGCCTCAAGTTTGGCATTTTGACCGTTGCCATCTTGGTTTTTGGCCGTCACCATATTGTTTTTTTGCAACCAGAAGTGACACGAGAGGTTGCAGCTAAGTACAACCGAACACCCTAATATTTTATAATTTACTTTGATGAAGTGAAATCACACTGTGAAAGGGTTAAAGTTGTAAGACAAAAACATGGACAACTCCCAAACCGGACAATGGCGTGGTAGCGACCTGTCAATCACAAGTTAGCCCCGCCCTAAAGCATCCCCTGCTTTATGGTCTATTTGACTCTAAATGGGACCATCATTTACTAAATGAACATCATGCTGTATTGAAGAAGACTTGAAACTAGCGATTGAGACCATAAACTCATGTTACAATGTTTACTGAGGTAATACATTTAGTGAGATTTAGGTTCATTTTCTCATAGACTTCTATACAATCAGAGGAGTCGCCCCCTGCTGGCTGTTAGAGAGAATGTAGGTTTTCATCATTGGCTTCACTTCTCTGACCTGGAGGTATTCCACTGGGTGTAACAGGTGAATGAGAATGAAAATGCATGGAACTTAGCTGAGCCTATGCATATAGAGTAATACAAGAGAAATGTCAAGAACAGTAATAGCTTGATATTGCTCAGGAAATGTATGAAAAATATACCTATCATCTCAGAGTTCAAGGAAATATGTTTGACATAAATTGGGAGAAGTGGATAATTTACATGAAACAAGTTACTGTTAAAATATGAAAAGAGTGCATTGAGAATGTTCCCCGTGACAACTACTTGCTTTATGTTGTTGTATTTGTGTTACTATCACAGATCTGAAATTATCTGAAAAACATTACTGCCAAATCCTGCACTTCTTTCTCTCTTATTTCTTCTTTCTGTCTGTGTTCCTTTGTTAGGCTAAATGAAGGGATGACATTACTGTCAGTATGGTATGGTTGGAGCTTTGGCTGATGAACACAGCAACAGGGATTTAGAGACAGACAGAACTGAATGTAAACTTCTAATTATTCTTAAGAAAATAAATTGAATTAGCCTACCTTTAGAGTGTTTGCATCATGTCAGCTCTTCAGGCATCTTCTTCAAGCCTGCATCTCTTCACAAAATAAAATGCCTTCTTTGTTCCCCTGAGTGTGTGTTGTGTCAGTCGCTGGTTAAAGCCAGATCGGCAGCCCATGCTGTTGTCTACATACTGTACAGTACAACACAGTGCACACGCACTACTCAGCTCCGTCACACGCACACAGACTAACGAGGGAAGCAGCACTAGTGCCTTCAAAATAAAAGCACAATGCCTGTTGTGGAATTAAGTCTTATTATTCAAATCTGTGAAAAAAATCATTGCCCATATTATGTATTATTATATTATTTTCTGTTTATCATTTTTGTAGGTACATGGATGTTTGCCATATGCTGGGGGTTATTTATTTATCTATCCTAACCTTTCACAACTATCACTGCCACTATATAACAAAGCCCAAAAAAAATCTTTAAAAAGAAATTTGAATAATACAGAAAAAAAAATGTATATCAAGGATAACCTGAGATAAGCACATTGGTGTGCTATGTCCTAGCCAAAACTTTTGAAATAAAATTTGACCGCAGTTTATTACAAATAATTTTTCAACCTCCATTTAAAGCTCATAATTATAACATAACCAATATTGCCACTACTAACTTTACTTACCGCAGCCATCCCATCCGTCTGTCTGCTGCCGTTATTCCACAAAACAATGCTTTTTTTTTGATAGCTTGAAAAGGCAAGAGAATAATCATCATTCAATAAAATAATGTTATAATAAAGGCTTTATATTACAGGTGCACTGGCACCTTCTGCCCATGCTCTATTATGTCTCATAAGTTGTTGAAGCAATTTTTGAGTTGATACCATTTGTTACACAGATTTGGTGCAATTTTTTGCCACTTGAGAATTGATAAAAAATATCAATAATCCCTCCAAAATACAACATTAAGACACCAAGACCTTGAGGAACACCATAGAAAAAGCCATGCTGTGATTTGAGATCAAAAACCTTTTGACATTTTGCAAGAATATCATTTTTCAGAAATTTGAAGGCGAGCACTTCTGTTGTGTAAACTGCTCAGAAACCCCCTTATTGACAATCTAGCTAGGAAAGCCATCCATCCTCTGAATGGTTGGATGGTCTCTAGTTTGTGGATGTAAAGTTTCATGAGGCTGTGATTATCCTAAAGGTCACCACAGGTCATTTTATACAGAAAGGTCAAGTTTCAAAAAAATGGTCTAATTACAATGAAATGACTCCTATGGGGACTAACATCATCACACATGAATACAGTTGGGCTCATTGGATCCACAGGCGTCTCAGCTTTACAGTGATACACAATTTATGTAATTCAAGACTGTTTAGAGACCCCAGTACGCAGAAATATTCAAACACACCATTTTAGAATAGGAGATGGGCATGTCTATAAAGGGGAGACTTGTGGGTACCCATAGAACCTATTTCTATTCAGTAGTCTTGAGGTCAGAGGTCAAGGGACCCCTTTAAAATGACCATGACAGTTTTTCCTCGCCATTTAGCCTAAATTTTGAGCGTTATTTAGCCTTCTTCCCGACAGGCTAGCATGACACGGTTGTTTCCTTGTGTTTTTATATGATATCTGGACCTTCACTATAGTTCTAAAACTGAACCTGTCACAGCCTCCGAAAAACAGTAAAGTCGGTCGGGATCGGTCGTGATTGTCCACGATCCCGTGGGTCTCAGGGGCTTAAAATCTGTTATCATTTCTGTAGTGGGTAAATATAGGTAATGATTGAGTCCATGGAACGCCATTATATACACATGGCAGTGTGCAACTGGAAATAAAAAAAGAGAAAAATGACCCAGGTAAATTAAATGTAGTAGGTCTTAAAGGGCCCTTAATCGACCGCTGTCGTAGAGAGGGTATGAATACCTCGGTTTTGCCATTGTGGGAATTATATGGGTTTTTCACCTATTTCTATGATTTATTAAATATAAATATTTTAAATTATATTAGAAATGATGTTAGAATATGGTATTTTAAATAGTACAGTATTTTAAGCTCACTGTAAGTAGCTCAACTGTAGCCTACCACATATGTTCTAAGTCCAGACAAAGATATTATAGGAATATTATACTTAAAATGATCAACTGTGAACTAGTATTACTGTTTTTTTATGATTCAGTGGGCAGTGGGAACTGAACATTGACCAGTCTTACTGACGGAAGGGGGCAGAGCTTTGTTTGTAGGCCCTCTTCCCCATCACTAAATAATATAATCAGTACCTTTCATTCTCTTTCAGTCGATTCACTCGCAGGTCTATACGCAGGGTTTTAGAAATAAAGAGGTCCGAAAACTGAGCTTGATAGGATAACAATAGCTTTAAAACCATGTCAGTGAGCATTGGCATAAATTATCTGTCATTGGTATAAATTATCTGTCAAGCAGGATACATGTTAAACACTACAATCTGGAAATACAAAAGAGGTTAAGAACTGAGGGATGACAGGTCATCTGCCTTTAACACATGAATACAGGTGTCTAGTCTGGCTACGTAAGGGCCGGATATCCTATATGCTATATGTGGTGTACCGAGTACATCGATTGAAAGAGAATCAAAACTGGATCGTGATAGTTTTACTTTGAAATGTGTGAGAGGAAATCATGTATCGTCTATGCTCTACCTTCACTATTCACCCTCAAAACGCCTTCTGGTAGTAGCTGCCTCCTGTGCCCTCCAGTTCCTGGCTCTTGTCAGGGATTCATGTATTTAAGGGAAGCACCTCCCATCTCCAACCAAAACAAGAATTAGTTTCATTCACTATATTCATTTACACCGCAAGATATTAATGATAAAATACAGCCTTATTTGAAATCCTGATCACTCTAGAGCAAAACCCAAACTGTCTTCTAAACATCACTGAACTCAAAATCAAAACTTTACAAACCAACATTACTGCAATTGATGTGGTCACTGGTATCAGACTGACTGCAGTTTGCAGTCCCACTGCCAGTCCTGCTTTTGCAAATGTTGCATTTATATATATATATGTATATATATGTAT
>CAKALG010016408.1:0-20396 GCA_916700815.1 Helicolenus hilgendorfi
TAATTACTTTATATATCACATCATATACTGATTAATATTAAGAAACATAATCTAAACCAAGTCATTAGATATGATCGTTTTAAAGGGTTTTTTTTTTTTTCTTTTTTTAAATGGAAATGCCCATTCAGCCACAGTGACGTCGCAGGTTACCAAAGAAAGCTAATCAAAAGCTAATCATTGCTAGTACTAGCTGAGTCAAAGTTAGCTGTGCTGTATACTCCAACGTTCTGCAAGATAAAATTACTGCTTTTGTGAATGTAGTCTGGTGGCTTTGAAGAAAGCGATATAACGGCTTCAGTTCCCCGTTGGAAAGGGCTGTCTGACGGCGAGGTGAAGCAGGCGTGGACGGAAGACACACAGCCGCCATCAGTTAGCCCTTTACGACGGGGAAGTGAAGCCTTTATATTATATCATTTTTGTGATGGATGAATGGAACAGTAACTTTCAATCTCAGACTATAAATGTTCAAGTCAATGTCACAAACAAATACTGTATAATGCAAAACACAAACATGATTAATAGTCTTATTTTCTTTCTCTTAAATTACATAATCAGAAGCCCAATTTGTTCATTTGTAAGATATTCATTCTGCACCATGCATTGTGTATTTTCTTATCTTAAGAATCTGAAATAAAATACCATGAACTTTTTGTTGTTGTGTTTATAAAGTTTTCTTATTATTTTATCTTTCAAAACCTACCTAACTGACCATGTAATTATTCATGTAATGAGTTAAACATAATGTTCAATAGACTTTTTCTACCATATGCCATGTATAATATTGAAATTGCATATACCATGTATAATGGTAAAACTACATATACCATGTAGTGAAACTACATATGTCATGTATAATATTAAAACTACATATACCATTTATAATAGTAAAACTGCTAAAATTAAAACTACACATACCATGTATAATAGTAAAACTATAACATTAAAGCTACATATAGTGTATAATATTAAAACTACATATACCATGAGTAAAACTACATATACTATGTATAATAGTAAAACTATAATATTAAAGCTATATTAACCATTTATAATATTAAAACTACATATACCATGTATAATATTAAAACTACATATACCATATATAATTTAACATTCTAACAGCGTGAAATATAATTTATTTTACTTGGAGGTTGTGAATCCTCAGCCACTTCTGTGAGGCTACAGTTTCAGTACCAAGATGGATGCATATGCTTTACATACACACTTAACATAAACATGTTGAACGGACCTTCTAAATAAACACATACACTATTGCACAAATGTTTGAACACATTTATCATATCAGGAAATGACAAAATCCAGCTGTGATGAGAGCTGCTGGGATCTCTGGGAGCTGCTCCTGCCTTAACAGACTTAAGGTATCTAATGGGTAGGTGTCTAGCTACAGTAGTGGGACATACAGGATGAGAACCTCAAGGTCACGTAATATCATCTTTCATATCACATTTTAAATGAAGTTGTTACCTTTATATGTCTTTCATGCTATTATGTGATATTTTAACAGATCTGGAACTTTCACAGAGACTCGTAAGAGGAAGATTTGTCTAACTCAAATGATTTGCAAAAGAAATCATCTAAAGGTACGAACAACACTGCTTTACATGTCCATAACAGAGACAAAGCACGGATATGGCTCTATATGCAAATGAGTGTTGGAGGCAGTCAACAAGAAAACTACTACAGAGATGTTGGCAACTGCTTTAACGAACACATTGAGTGCAAAGGCATTAGTGTATATTTCTACAACCACACCTGTTGTGAAGAGTAAACCAAAAATCGGTTAAACAATGAATTACATGTGTTTCTATGGTAGCAATGCACATATTAAATGGACTACATGGCTTTGATCGCTATAGCAACTGAAGACACAGGAGGTATTTTGGTCTCCCAGCGCTGTCGCTCAAAATGAGTGTCGTTATATTTTCCCAGTTTAACTAGTTTGGGCTTAGCGTCACGTGACGATGTGTACTGACTCAAATATTTCTCCGTGCTCGCCAGCTACCTAGCTGGCTAATAAGCCAAGCTAAGCAACAGCAGGAACGGTTTGTTGGCTTGTTGCACCCTGAGTGAAGTGACCGATTCATGACAGACTGACTTGATGTGTCACAACAATCATATCAGAGTTTGTCATGGCCCAAAGCTAACATGGGTGGTACTAATGGACACAATATGCTTGTTTTATTGGCACAAATGGTCCCCAATGGTAGATATGTACTTTTTTGATGATACAGCAGAATTTTATAATTAATAGAAGTTTTTCGCGGACCCCCTGATTGAGTGTTTACGGACCCCACTTTGAGAATCACTGATATAAAGGATCAATGAGTCAGGCAGACTAAACTAACATATTCAACTAAACAACCCCTCTATACAAACATACTGAATCTAAAATGTTAAAGCAGCAGTATTGTTGTATCTGTAAACCAAAACTTAAAGGTGCCCTGTGGAGTTTTCTTATAAACAAATAAAAGTTATGTTTACATCCTCGCCACTCACCAAAGCATTTTGTGTTTCCTTGAGATCTAAGATATGTGTTGCCTACATTACCTTCCCCATTAAACATATCCAAAGTTGATTTGTTAAAGTAAAGCATGTTGAGCATGTTCACTAGCTAGCAGTCTTCTTCTTCCCTGCCTTTGCTGGCACTTTGTTGCATTTCTTGGAGCTCTAGTAGTAGTTCAGTAGGCGATTTGGGTAACACTTCATTTTACAGATCCGCACATTTCATGGTAGTTTGGTGATAGTTAGCAAGTAACCTATTTTAAATTTCTTTGGAATTACTGACAAATTACCCCAATGTTTACCTCAAAATGTATCGAAAATCACTTCATTATAAACATGATTTAATAATTATATTCCGCTATTTCCCAATAGCTGGTAATTTATTTAATACATTTCCAGGAAAAGAATACAAAGTTAATTGATATGCTTTATTTCCATGTCTGCTGATAAATAGATAATAATTAGCAACTAACTTATTTAAAATGTCTTAAAAAAACTCCCTGAATCATGACATTAGCTACCAGGTTACATTTGTGTAGACATGCTATTTAAGCATATAATTATTAAATAATGCTTATTATAAAGTCATTTTTGATACCTCAGTGACATAAAGGATCAATGAGCCAGCCAGACTAGACTAACATATTCACCTCAACAATCCCTCTGCCGCTGCACTCCCTCTGTTACCAGCGGGGATGGCAGGTTAACAAGAGGCATGAATTTAGGTCATTTTGCTAACAAGTGGGATGGCATCCCCCACTCAAATAGCCTTCTGTTTACCGCCACCTGTACATCAGTGGAATACAATAAAACCATTTGCAGGAATATGCTGTCTCATCTACATGCACATACAGCATATTGCATCTAACCATCTATTTTTTTATCCCCGTCCAGGGTCACAGTGGCTGCCATCCATCCCAGCAGAGGAAGGGCAAACATTTGCTGGCACTCATGTTGTTATTAAATACGATTTCCATTTTGCCACCTGCTTACTGATTGTTGTTTTTGTAGTGTATTTGATTATGCCAACAATAAACCAAGTAACAACAGCCTCCAAGGCTATTTGTGCATCAGTGTGAATCTTCACTTCACTGCTGCTCAACAAGAACACCACTCAGCTCAACAGCAGGCTTGAATCAAGGATTGTGCAGCTTCAGATTAAAGAGGTGACTTTGTTGAATCGTGTACATTATGTTATTACCGTGCCTTTCAAATTGTTGTAAAGGTTTTTAAGAGTTTTTACCTTGTATTGACAAGCCCAAAATCAGAGAAACTTACATTTCAGGTTCGAACTTCTGAAGCTCTTCTTCTTCTTTACAGACCCAAAATGAACACCACCTTTGGCACACCTTTTCTTCCACCTCATATTGTGGAATTAACCGTGGGTGCACTTTCGGTCAACAACATCCTGGGTCTTCCTTTGAATGTTTATGTCATGTGGCTGATATTGTCAGGAGCCAGAGAGACTTTGGCCTCAGACTTCTTTCATCTCAACCTGGCTATATCCGAGATTGTTTTTGCTTTATTCGTCATAAGCTTTTATGTTTTTGTAGAGTTGAAATCGGCTGCGGGTTTGGAAGCCTACATATTTTCACGTGGCCTTCTCTTTACAGCCCGTCCCCTCTTCTTATGTTGCATCTGTGTAAAGTACTATGTCGGGGTCGTCCACCCCGTGTTATTTCTTCAGTTTAAACCCCTGAGGTACAGGGTGGCCTGTTCTTCTGTTGTCTGGCTGAATACCTTGGTTTCCTGCATCTACTCTCTGTACACCTATACAAATCCTCTGTATCTTTATGGGTTTTTCATCCAGAATTTTCTCCTCTTGTCAGTAATACTTTTCTGCTGCTGCTCGGTTCTCAGGGCTTTGAAGCGCCCCGGACCAGGAGAGAAAGACACAGAGAAGAAGAAGAGTAATACGATGAAGAGAAGGGCCTTTAAAATCATTTTACTCATCGTGATTTCCTTGGCCATTAATTTCTCTTTGTACATGGCTGTTATTCCACTGCAATGTTGCTTGGCAAAAAAGGAGTTTGGCGATGTCTTAGCCATTTGTCATACAGTGGCTCTAACAACTGGGTTTCTGCAGCCCCTCCTCTACCTGCACAGGACTGGAAAACTTCCCTGCTTCAGGAAACTCTAATTGTATATGTATACGTTTATACACTGTATATATACTGTATACATTGTAGTGTAATATAATGTGTTGCAGTGTTTTCTGGTTGTTGATGATTTTGGTTTACATTTACATTTACATTACAAAGCACACATTTGCAAGAAGATAGCATAGCTTTCTTATCAAAACTGCTGTAATGCCAGTCAATGAGCATGACTCAAAAATCAATAATGTAAACAGAAGTCTGCTGTGATTCTCCTCGACTCTGGTGGTGGCATGTTTTTTTTTTCAATTCAACTTTTCTTTGGTTGTGGCAGATAAACAGTGCAATAAATCTTGTTCATAACTATACTAAGAGTTTGGTGCTTCATTTATGTTCATGTTTGGTAAATAACGATGATGATGATGATGATGATGATGATGATGATGATGATGATGACAAAGACTTAACTCGTTTCAACTCAATGTATTTTATTCAGGTTTAATGAGTAGGTGGGATATACATACACTGTATAATATAAAAACTGTTGGGCACTACTTCCTGCATTTGCGCTTAATGTTGGCTTTAGATGTAAATCTTGAGATGTGAATAACACATTGTGTATGTTATTTTAGGGATAGTGGACTGAGGAACTTGGAAGGAAAGCCATTTGGGCTCGTGCATACTTATTGTTCACACATAAGACTGTAAATTTAAAGGGATAGGTGACGTGTGATTGGCCAAAGTCTCCCGTCTCGGGCTAGATTTTTTAAAGCCTGAAAACAGAGCCATGAGGAGGTGTAGAAGTCTAGTTATCTCTCAGAACACTTGAGTTACAATATGCTGAAAGGTTATTATGGATTTTTTTGCCTAATGATGCCAAAATCATTCTGCCTACAGCAGATTTAACAGCATTCAAAACTCACGTCATTCTTCTGCAATGTTTTGATAATCTGTTGATGAATGAGTGACAGGCCTCACGTATTTGATTATCATTTCCATGTTTAGTAGAAGAGGTTGAGCAGGTGATATGATGTGATCATTCCCAAATCAGCATTGCCCAAACAGCACAGACACGTCTGTGGTATGTATTCATTTCTGTGATTTTTTTTATTTTTTATATATATTACACTGCATTATTAATACAATTATATTATATTAAGTTTATATTTGTATTCAGCTCAGTTGTATTCTCTGTTCGGTTTTGGCTGAAGATCTTTTTTCTGTTTCTCCTCTTAGTCTGATTCTGATAGGAAGACTGGCTCAACTTAAAATTCAAAGGAAAATGAATTCATCTAATGCACCTTCGCTCTCTGACTCCTTCATTTTAACAACCGCCTCCACCGCCATCAATCTCGTCCTGAGTCTGCCAACCAACGGCTACGTCGTGTGGCTGATAGCGACCAGAGCGGGAGGCTCGTTGGTGGCTACAGAGTTCTTACCGCTCAACCTGGCTGTGTTTGAGATTCTCTTCTGCTTGCTTTCTGTTTCCCGGTTTCTAAGAAGTATCTTCCCCTCGTTGAAACTCCTGTCAAAATTCACAAAAGGTTTTCTGTGGAGTGGCCGCCCCACGCTGCAGTGCTGCATCTGTATTGAGCAGTTTCTGGCTGTGGTTCACCCTGTGCTGTTCATCAGGTTTAAACCACTGAGGTACAAGGCAGCCTTCTCTGGGGTGGTTTGGTCAGTTATCATAGGATTTACTGTATTTTATGCACTATTTCGCACGGCGAAAAACCTTGTTTTTGTGAGCGAATGTGTGATATTAATATCAGTGATGCTGTTCTGCTACTTTTCAGTCCTTGTGACTCTAAAAAAACCTCGGCCAGGGGAAAAAAGGAAAAAGGAGAGAGACAGCACCATGAAGAGAAGAGCTTTTCTCATCATCTTAGCGATCATTGTGTCATTTGTGGGAACATACTTCTTTTGGTGTGTTGCTATTCTCTCCAGTCTAAGCAACTGGTTTTCACATAGTAGGAAAATATTCACACTAATTTGCACATGCTTTACTTATGCCAGTGGGTTTGTCCAGCCGCTCCTTTACCTGCAAAAGACTGGAAAATGTTCTTGTAGTAAAGCTGTGTGAGGATTCTCATTGACTGATTTATAGTGAAGTCACCGATGATCATTTTAGCTGTAAAAAAAATAGATTTATTTTAACATTAAATAGAGGTAACCATAAGCCTGTCAAAGGATCAGACTTCCTATCATCTTCATTTGAATTATATAACTGAATCTTCTCTGAATTATATTTTGTTGTGGTTAGATGGACTGTCATGTATGAATATCCTGAGTGTAAAACTATTTAAATAAATGGTTGGCATTTTGCTCAAATAAAATAATTACCACTGCGGTTTGTTTGTACAACTGATGATGGTCCTGTCGCTTGCTTTGTTTTCAAGATTAGAAGGTTCAGGTTCATAGAGTTACATACGATAGATTTGACTTGACTAAAACTGTCCATATTATCCAAATTTGAAAATCCAGCTCACTGTGAAAAAAAATTAAAAAAAATCAATGCAACAAACTTCAAATAAATTGGGCAATTTAACTTTCTGTAGTTAAGGCTTTAACTCACATGATTGGCAAGAGAAATTATCCACAGGTACGACACAGATTTACATGTTCTCCACATAACAGAGACGAAGCACGGCCAAGGCCATACTGTATATGCAAACGTACAGGTGTTGGAGGCAGTCAACCAGAGAACTACTGCAGAGATGTTGGCAGCTGCTATAATGAACACATTGGGTGCAAAGGCATTGTATATGTACATTACTACAACCATAACTGCTGTGGAAAGTAAACAATGTAGATGAAAAGAATCAGCTTACATGTGGAAGCAAATGGATTTTAAATATATAATGAGATTGGGGTCACATTTTAAATATGCACGAAGATATTTATTGTATGATATTATTCCGCCCATTCTCATTCCCAGGGTGTCAAATACTGACGCTTAAGGTACCCTTTAGTGGCGGTATGTGACGCACTGGACTTTCCATTAACATTACAATGTAAACCCTTCTGCAGCAACAGTAAACGCACAGGGAAGACGGTGGATGGATCCAACAACACAAGGCTTTCATCTAGGAGACCACTGTTCGTGTTCCGTGTGTTAAGTTTCACTTTACAATCAGCTAATCGTTCGTGTCCAATGTTCACAATGTCCAGTCACATTTTTCACTGTGAAAACGTAGTAGTTTTAAGCCCAACCATGTTGTTTTTTTATCACTAAAGTGATTTTGTTGCCTGAACCTAAGCAACAGTTTTTGTTCTAGTCACAACACTAAACGTGTTTACTGCGATCGAAAAGTGACGCCAAGGGGTCTGACAAAGCATCAGTATGTGACGAGTTGGGATGAGAACGAGTTGCATTACTTTATTCTACCCTCTACTGCATGAGCTGCAGTGTAATACTTTATACAAACATACTGAATGTCAAATGTTAAAGCAGCGGTACTGTTTTATTTGTAAACCAAAACTTAAATTCAGTGAATATCTCACCTGTACATCAGTGAAATAGTGTGAAATTATTGGCAGGAATTTGTAACGCATCACTTGCATGCATGTGCGCATGCACCTACAGTACAACCTCACACGCATGCACAAACAAAATGGAGACCCACTCATAAAACAAGCTGCTCCATATTGCGCTACTTCAGATCAAAACTTAACAGGGAACCTTTAAGACATGAGTTGCGTGAGGCCAGTACAGTGAGTGTAAACCTATAGAACTATGTCTCTTATGGCTCAAGTACCTTCACAGTGAGGGTGCAGGAAGTGTGTGGTGACACTGATTTGACAAACAATTTGTGAAACAAAAATATTTTATTGCATTTGACAGGATTTTACAATTGTTTTTCTTTAATGCATTACATTTATCAAAGTGCAGATAACATAATACAAGAGAACACAGCTGCATTAGAATAGATAGATACAGAGATCTGAATACGTTTTCAAAACCTCCGCTTTTAAAGTTTTAGTCATTCAGATATTAAAATACTGTCTATATTTGTATATTAAGAGACTAGTCAAAATGACATCATGCATTTATTTAAATCATATCCAAATTCATTTTGAGAATAATGTGAAATTCTGGTGCAGCCCAATATATTATTTTCCATGTTTTGTTTACATCACACATTAGTATGTTAAATGCACGAGACTGCTTATTTCAGAAAAGAGCACAATTCAAATTTGAGAGAGCTTTTCCTGCGCTTTTCAGTTTATAGACCACCTCACATGGAAAGCTCTTCTGGACAGATCTCCTCTCGATCTTTGTGACTTTAAAGACTTCATAAGGAGGAATCAGGGCTTCTCTCTCCGACTCCCCGAGCTTAGAGAACAGAGAGACGTCTGCTCCGGAGCACGTGATAATCTCAAAGCATGACTTGTCTCCAAATCGTTCGGCGCTGGGGTACCAACCCATCGAGCTGGAAGTGAACGAGCCAAAGCGGATCACCTTGTTGAGAACGTCCTGGCTGAAGTAGCTGTCCACTCTGCGGTAGCCAGTGAGACATCTTTCCTTTTCAGGTTTGCGGGCGTTGAGAGTTTGGAGGGCGTCAGTCAGGAAGAAGTGAAGCGTGTGATAACGAAACGTGGTCTTGTACTTACATTTCTGGGTTCGAACTGCATAATTGAAGTCGAGATAGATTTTCGGTTTGTCAAGGGTATAAGCATAAATAGCCATGATCTGTTCTTTCCCCAGAGAGGTGGAGGGCCGCTTTCCCGTTTTACGCTTCCATTTCTTGTTGTAGTATTTTTCTGCTTCGCCCCAGGCCAGGGTGAAATTCTTGTTTTTGTTTTTCTCATTCGCCAGGTACTCCTTCTTCACTCTGTACTCCATCTTGTCTTTGCAACCAGCGTACATGTCATCAACAGCGTTTGGAGCCAAATCCAGTGGAACTTGACCTTTTAACCCTGCAGGTTCTGCAGAGGTCTGAAAAAACATAGATAGAAACATAAATCTTACTTGGTGATAATCATACCTACAGATGTCAGTACGCAGCAGTCACACTTAAAGCTTCAGTAGGCAACACGTTTTTGGCATCATTGGGCAAAAAGTTCATAAACTTTCAGCATATTGTAATTCAAGTGTTCTGAGAGAAAACTAGACTTCTGCACCTCCTCATGCTTTTGAAAATCTAGCCCGTGACGGGAGACTTTGAACAATCACAGGTCATTTCAGAGAGAGAGCGTTCCTATTGGCTGTGCTCTGGCTGATGGGTAGTGCTTGGTATTTCCTCCAGAGATCTCAACATGACTGCCGGATCACAAACTTTCTCATTTCACAGCTAAACAGTACACTGAAGGATAAGTCTGAAAATATTTGATGCGAGAAATAGGCATTACAGTAACAGGATATTGATTCATATTTGATCAGCGCTGTGTAGCTTAACCATTTGGTCGGAGTTCGCGAGCGATTGACTCGTGGCTCTCATAGACGGCAGCTGGACAACAGACTCCAGATCAGCTCCGACTGCTTGTTTTTCTCCGGTCTGTGAAATCTTTCATATGCCATAAGAAGCACCGGAGGACACAGAGGCATAGGATTTTTTTTTTTCAGATTACCTGTCTCATGCACTACTGTCAAGATATAGTGACGGTTTTGTAAAAATAACTTTTTTAATCATATTTGCTCCCAGTTTATACAGTACCTTTGCAATTCCTGTGAAGAGTCCACATGACATTAGCACTGCTGCCCAAACTGCCATCATCACCATCTCCCACCAGGATAGAATAAAAAACCTGCACACAAACGGTCTCTTTCAATAAACACAATTTTTGGGGGCATTTTCTGTGTAAATCATTCCATTTCCAGTTATCTTATTTGAATCTGCTGGCTTCCTCTAACCTTGCTGAGTAATGTTAATTAATTGAATGTAAAAATAATAATGTAAAATTTGGATGGATCAAAATAGGCTTTGAAGTGGACATTTATTTTTAATCTAGATCAAACACTGGGGAAGAAATTAAGACTTATTTCTCACTTACCACAGTTCAGTTCTCACATGTACCTCTACTTTGGTGACTTGTGGGTTATCTGTTAAGCTGAGTTCCTGTTGGTCTTTCACCAGCTGCAGGCCATTCCAATCAGGGGCGGGACCTTCATGAGGACTACATGATCAACTCTTTTCCTCTTTGATTGTGATGGGTCTATGCATCTGGGAATCATGTCAGTTGTACCTAAGACAAGAATACCTTAAAGCTAAAGTGGGTTATGTATCTTAGAGACATTTATTGAAATTCTTTATACATGTTGACAGCAATCAATAAATAAAATGCTCGGACAAAAAAAAAAAATATGGTATCAGTTGTAAGGACTCAGACTCATGCTCAGAAGTCATGTTTTGCAAGTCCAAGTCAAGTCTCTGAGCTATAGTCCAAGTCAAGTCTCAAGTCTCTTATGGTTATAATGAGCGTTCTATCATCTGCTGCATGTCATCCTGTCTGCCTAGCACACGGCATAGCTATATCTATCCATATCTGAGGAATTCAAAGCATGTACTGTATCATCACTCCTTTATCTATTAGCATCAGTATTGATTCGTTGTTTGGTACGTGATCACTTTCAACAGGCTGTTGCAATGCAATATGAAAAAAACACACAATGAAAGCTTTCCTTTAAAGTTAATAGCTGTATTTTGACCCTAAAAATGGATATAGACTATTACTCAGGGTAACAGGAAAACATAACATTATTAGGCATGCAATAATGACCATAACCTTTAATCTTTCAATGACAGAACAGTACAGTACAAACATATTGTATAATCAGGTCGGTCTCCAACTAATGACAGCTTTAAATCTACTGAAATTGAACACATCCCTCTGGCTCCTCAAACAGGACTGCAATAAGCCTGAATGAAGTGATCGAACAGCCTACCTACCTACCTACCTGGCATCATATGAAACTACAAAATCTACAGAAACATGTCATACTAGTTTGTCGCAAAGGAGAGGAAATAACGCTCCAAACTTACGCTAAATTTTGGCAAGCAAAAACTGTCATGGACATTTTCAAAGGGGTCCCTTGACCTCTGACCTCAAGATATGTGAATGAAAATGGGTTCTATGGGTACCCACGAGTCTCCCCTTTACAGAAATGCCCACTTTATGATAATCACATGGCATTTGGGGTCAAGTCATAGTCAAGTCAGCACACTGACACACTGACAGCTGTTGTTGCCTGTTGGGCTGCAGTTTGCCATGTTATGATTTGAGCATATTTTTTTATGCTAAATGCAGTACCTGTGAGGGTTTCTGGACAATATCTGTCATTGTTTTGTGTTGTTAATTGATTTCAATTAATAAATATATACATACATTTGCATAAAGTAAGCATATTTGTCCACTCCCATGTTGATAAGAGTATTAAATACTTAACAAATCCCCCTTTAAGGTACATTTTGAACAGATAAAAAAAGTGTGATAAATTTGCAATTAATCGCAAACTTTGAAATTTGGTACAATTAAGTAACCACTAAATATGGGTTGTTTTCAAGGAACTACCTGATATTGATGTCAATAATCAACAAGAGTTGTGAGTTTTTATTGCATTTATTGTGCACAGTATGGCCTCTGAATACTGAGCTAACAAAGGGGACGGTTTTATTTCCTCACAACTTTAAAAAAACACAGTTAATAAATTCTCTCAATGACAAACACCACAAGATAAAGTGTCCTATTAACACGCCATTCCTCTTTGATCAACTACTAAATTTCACTATCACCACAATAATCATCAGCACTTGCAGAGGACACAGCACCGAAGCCACAAAACGCTTCTGCCTGCGTTTTATAAGGACTAAAGAAATGATAATCAACAGCAGGATGTGTGCTAACATCCACCCTACACTGAAATGCAAGTGTGTTAAAAAATATGATTTTAATCGACTTTGATTCAATTTACAATTTAAATCCCTCTTTGGTACTTTGGTGCTCTGTAGCTTGTAGACCACGCTGCACCACGGGTCGTCTGTCAGGACATCAGTGATTTTGAAGACCTCATAGGGAGGAATCAGCACTTGTCCCGTTTGCCTCCTGGCGGAGTAATGTGTTATATCAGCACCGAAGCACGAGTAGATCTCAAAACAAGACACGTTGCCGTTAAAACTAAACGACTGCTTGCTTGAAGCCACCCAGGTGAAAGCACCAAAACGCATGTTTGCGTTGATGACGTCATGATCAAAGTGTTTCCACATCCTGTGATAGGTGGTTCTGCACCACGTCTGGTTGTGACGCAGAACTTGAATGGCCTCAGTCAGGAAGAAGTAGAAATAGTGGAACCTGAATCTGTCTGTGCTGTAGTTGTATTTCCCCGTTTTCACTGCTCGGTTGAAATCTTGTCGGATAGGTTTCAACTTCGTGTACATGTACATAACTGTGGCATGCTCTTCTTTCAGCTGCTTGTGCACGGGTTTCTTTGCTCTGCTTTCAGCCAAAGCCCAGGCAGCGCTGAAGTTTCTGTTGAAGTGCCACTCAAACACACCAAACAGGTCGATCACAGAGGCTGTTTCGGGCCGGCAGCCGTCATACATGTCGTCAATGGAATCCGTCGCCATGTCCAGAGGTAAAGCCCCAGTCTTAGTTTTCTGCCGTGACGGGTAATAAAATAAATAAAACCAACAATTACAGAAGAGCTGGTAATAGTCAGTGTAAATTTACTGCCACAAATAACAGGTATAATGTTTTTGATGCATACAAAAGAAAGAGCTGTCACCCACCACAGTCCTCCAGAGTAGTAGAAATGGGTCATGATACAAAAGGAGCGCCACTGCCAACAGCACACAAAGGGTTGGCCAATTTCTCAGTGACTTCCGCTCACACACTGGATGTTTGCCAAACCTCATATCTGAATGAAAAGAAAGATACCACTTATGGCTAAAAATGTCTCTTTCAGCATCATGAGTATGCATTTGTATATTTAAACTATTTGCATGCACATTGAGTTTGTAAGCTTAAATCTGCAAGTAAAAGTACACACCTAGTGGCTGACATGTAAGAGATAAACCATAATCGAGACCCACATAATACTTCCTTAGCCTGCACCATCGGTAAACATCCTCTCCACCAACAATGTATGACATCTGATTGTTTTTTGCTTACCTTTACCAAGTGCTTTCCTCAGCAGAGTGATATCCCTATGAAAGAGTGCGGGTGCGTTGTTGTTTGCACACAAGTTCCTGCTGACAGGATTTACAGGTATGACCAAACAGCACAGTCATTCTCCCACACCTTTGCTCAAAGGCGAGGAGCTATTATGGATCTTATCTTGCATGTGATGTTTAAACAGTATTTTAGTGAGAATAAACTGCATTTTTATTTTTACCACAAGCGTTTTTTTCTTTTCCTAGTTTGCAGCATATTCTCACGTTATGTGTACCCATATGTTTGTCAAGCATAAATGAAACCTTTGCACCACACTGGCTCTGTTATTTCCCTGCTGGCATTGCCAGAGGGAGGTTCCTCATGTAAATCCGGTTTGGTGGCTTGCTCTGGGTTAAAATAAACACTGCATGTCATCGGTTTGTAAAACACAACACAAGCGGACTAAAACAGAGGACATTTTTCACTCTGGAAAAGGTTGATGACAGCTCATCTCCTCACATAAAAGACAAAACATCTCCATAGTGCCGCTCAGGATGTGGTAAGTTATGAAAACATGTCCCATTTTTTTTAAATTGTACTTTTTTCTAAATGTAATATGTTTTTTAAACTTTTTAAATTTTGCAGATACAGTATGAGTGAGGAGTCAATAGCTAAGCACCAAATTGTAACTTTAATATGAAGTCCCACAGCTTTAGAGCTTGATATGGCGAGGGAGGCTATTAAACTAAAATGATACACTAGGATATATTTTAATGAAATTATATATATATTACAGTGCAGCGCTAAGTTCCAGTACTTAAAGGGATAGTTTGGGTGTTTTGAAGAGGGGTTGTATGAGGTACTTATCCGTAGTCAGCGTAGTTACCTACAGTAGATGACAGTTGGCACGGCCAACTACAAATACACTGACTATGGATAAGTACCTCATACAACCCCACTTCAAAACACCCAAACTATACCTTTAAGGAGCGCTGCACATTTTTGTTCATCTCACATTCACTCTGATCTCAGTTCTTCTGGGTTAAACGACAGATTTTTCTCTGTTTCCAGATGCACTATGCCTTCCTGGGAGAGCCAAGCATGTCAGAGAAAAACCTTATCTGCATGTGCCATTACTTCTCTTGTTCTTCTGGTGGGACTGCTGATGTTTGTTGTCATATATCTGACTCTCAACTGGAAGGACATCGTTGGGGAGGTATTTAACACATTATTTAACGCTACATATTTGACATTGTCAGGACTCAAACATCAAATAACATTTTTTAAGTATGCACTATTAAAATAATTCCAAAATCTGTAATAGTTTTTTCAAGGACTGTGAAAAAGAGGTTCCATCTTTATACTGTATACCTCCATCTACTGGAGAAATATTGAACAACATATGTATCTCCTCATTTCAACATTTCATGCAGGATCTGACCTATGACCTGAATGACGACATGTATGACAACTGCAGATCGAAAGCTACAGTTGTGACTGATAAAGTCATAATGCAGAAATGGGACGCCAGCACAAACTTCAGTCAAGCCTGGAGCAACGCAGAGCAAAACGCCAGAGAGCCCGCACATGTGTACATGGAGAAACATCATTCGATGGCCATATACATGTACTCAAATATTATGCTGCAACCTGTCAAGCAAGACCTCGAGACGGCAGAAAGTACTGGAAAACAACGAAAGGAGACATTTGAGCCCCGCTCCCTTTATTCTTCCCTGAGCGAAGCCATTCAGATTCTGAAGCACAGTCAGGTGACATGTCTTAGAACAAATTACAGAGCAGAGACTCTTTTACATCCCAACATCTCTAACAAACTGATTCGGTTCAGCACCTTCGTATTAGGTTATGACGGGTGGAACTTTACAAGGAACGCTTCATGTTTTGAAGTGTACACGTGTTTTGGTGCTGACATAACACGCTACTCAGCCTTGAAGCTGAACAGCCAAGTGCTGATTCCTCCCTATGAGGTTTTCAAAGTCACAGACACACAGACGGATACGCGGAGGTGTAAAGTCATCTACAGACTGAAGAGCAACCTGAACTGCGTTTATGATCGAGAGAGCGATAAGTTACATACAATATCTGCATTACCAGTGGATGGGTTTTGGCTCATTTTTGCAATCGCTTGTATGATTATTTTATGTCTTTTGCTACCCTTTGTTATTGTGAAGGTGTTAGAAAACCATAAGAAAACTGCTGTTTGCAGCACCTCATCTTTGCAGAACTGCACTTGCACCGCAGCTACAGCTGTCATTTAAAAAGCAAGGTTTCATTTTAAATAAAGATGGTCCTATGAGCTTTACAATTGGCAGCAATCATATTGTGGGCTTAGGGGGTAGGCTGACATTTCCATGTTTTAAAACTTCATGTGAAGAAAGGAAAATATGGTTATAGTGTTCATCCTGCCTACTGTAAAATAAGGGATACTTGCAATGTATACATTTAGGAAATGTTCATAGTTTGATAATATTTGCAAATGGTGTTGGTCCACAATACAGACTTACTTTGCCATGTTGTAATAAAGTGCTCTCTTGCTCAATTCACAACTGCTGAAAGTTTCAAGACTGTTGCAACTCACCTAGCAGCAACGTGTCACGGTAACAAGAGTGCTATTAGTATACTTATTTTTTAACTTAAAATAAGAGAGTATACTTTCAGTTTACTTTTTATGTACTTATCAGAGATATACTTAACAAAAGCATACTTAAGTATACTTGGCTCAAACTGACAAGTTTACTTAAAACTCTAAGTATGCTCGGCTTATACTGACAAGTATAAAGAAAAGTCTAAGTATACTTGGCTTATAGGCCTACTGATTTAATCTTTTGATCAAGATATACTTAAGAAAAATATAATTAAGTATTCTTGCCTTATATACCTACAGAAAAGAATACTTGGCTTGTAGTTGTGCTTACTTTTTGATAGAGTTGCCTATTTAAGTGTATACAAGTGTGTCTACAAAAACTATAACACAAGGAACGGTCTGAAATGTCTAATCACCACTGAAATTGACGGAACAATCAGACGAGGAGTTGCAGGAAAACCAGGGTTGATATACAGTAGGCTATAGCCGAGTAGATTGCTGACAGGTGTGTGCAGAGCAGGGAGCCGGAACAGGTGACGAGCAGATTGATGGCAGATGTGGAGGTTGACTGACCCTGAAACTGAGGCAGCTAAAAGGAATTCAGCTATCAATCACTTTATTATTCTCACCCCTGACTTTATACAGTACACACACCACTCCTCTGTTTGTATTGGTGCCTGCGAATTAAACCCCTGAACTCATGTTTACAACATGGGAAGTCGTGTACATGATGTGCTTGGCGTTCAAGACGGCAATATTAACGTTACTGTTGGCGTCTAGAAGCCACAGAGTCTAACATTTTAGCAAGCTAGCAAGTGGGTAACATGATGCAGGAAATGCAAAGGCATTATGACAGAGGAAAAGGATTAGGCGGTCGGGAATATCAACATTTTCCTCAGACATTTTATAAAATTACAAAGGAAAACAATATACGACTAAAATTGCAATAAATTCACTTATTATGTACCGAATAATTAACTTCCATGGCCTCCGCCATTTCTGAGAACGTCAACAAACACGTCATAACTCATAAACTCTGAGATTTCAGAAACTTTCCACTTATGAGGTCGTGAATACCACAAGAGGGGGGCGTTCATATGTACTCTTCTTGTGAACACGGTAAAGACGACCCCATTTGAAGGCACCATTGCATCACACATTACATCCCTCCTACACTCTCCTCTTTATTTCTCAAGCACCCACATATACGGGACAGTGCTGAACACAAATGTGCTTAGGTGGTGGTTGGACAACTGAGCCAGCCAGGACATTCAGGTAAAGCCAATAAATTTATGACAGCCAAAACATCATGAAATATAAATACTGGACATTTTACTGTGTATTGCTGACTGAAGAATGTTATTTGAGAAGCTAATCCGTCACCACCATACGCACATTCTTCTCCGAGACATCACAATGGACATGCACAAAATGTCAACACTTACTGAGGGAGTGAAGAGGTGAAAGCATGTCAGCTATACGTCAACGCCCCGGCCATAAACAAAGGAAAGTTTATCTTCTTGACTATGTTGTTTTAGTTTGTACAGTGACGCACACAGGCTGCATATATCAAATACAGGTCAGGCACAAAATATGCTGTTAAGAAGGATTTTGTGACACCTTGATGACTAGATTGATACCTGCATATCCACCAGAGGTGCCACTCTACACGTATCTGGGTAAAAGTTCTCCTCGCCTTTGAGCAAAAGTGTGGGAGAATGTCTGTGCTGTTTGGTCATGCCCGTAAATCCTATCAACCGGAACTTGTGTGCAAACAACAACGCACCCGCACTCTTTCATAGGGATATCACTCTGCTGAGGAAAGCACTTGGTAAAGGTAAGCAAAAAACAATCAGATGTCATACACAGGACTGACATTTCAAATGTTATGTATGTGACATGAGTGCATGTTGTCATGTATATGCACCAATTTTCACCAGAAAACTCGGATTATCATACACTCGAAGAAATGTCTGTGTATGACTGTATATTTTACCAGAAATTGTCCATAGCACGTGAATCACAGGTGTATTTCTGTTTATTTACATTTTGAATTGCATTATGGGACCTTGGTCTTTGCTCCGACAACTTCTGGCGGCCATTAGAGGCAGCGACCGCGACCGCCAGGCACATCATAACATTTTATGCATTTTGAAATGTTATATTGTCTGTTTTGGTTATGTGTAATATAATGTAACAGTTGTGAATCTCCTGGATATAGCTAATTTTGCTAATATTAGCTTATGTAATGTTAGTGAGCTGGTGTTCACAACGCCATTATCATAACTAACCAGCGCTTGGTTTGGGAGATTAAAGAACAAATTTTAGTTAACAAACTGAGCAGCTTTGTGTAAGATCATTTTTTGTAACGTTAATGAAAATGAGCACCCGTTATTTGGTTTTGCCTCCCTCCCCCATTCTTTGTGGCAAATAATAGAAAATGTTCTGTTTTTTTACTATAGATACACCACTAAATAATAGAAAATGTTTTCTACTAGATACATTATTAAACAACAGTAAATATATTGTTGTTGTTTTTTACTGTTGGCATACTGTTAATTAATACAAAATTTCAGTTTTTTAATTACTGTACAAGGTCCGGGTAATGAGCTGCCAGTACTTTTTCTGTTGTAGGAAGAAAAGTACATAAACATTGCCACAACAGATTACAGAATGGTTTTAATGTGTAGATTAAATCAACTTTCTATAGATTCTTTCTCTCCTCATAAGTATCAGTTTCTTGCCCCACATTGGTCGTGATTTCCTCATCATTCAATGACCTTTTGCCACCGTGAGATGATGGGATTTTCCCGACAAAGCTCTTTTATTCTTAAATATTCCATGACAATGACAAATCGTAGGGAAAAACTGACCAATAAAGCAAATAAATAAAGTGCCTAATCTTCACAAATGACTAATCAACAAAATATCAAAGCATTGATAATATCGGGTCTGTTGGAACAAGCGAACAGTATGTGGGTGTACAGCGTTTAGATTGGGCTGATAACGGCAAAAAAAAAAATAAGAAGAGGCCATGTGTTGTAGCAACAAAGAACATAAACATAGATATCTCATTTTAGGAAGACTTTATCCCTTTTGGGTTATTATGAGAAGTGAATTCCATTGTCCCTTATCATGAAGGTATTCCAACACTTCAAGACAACGTTTCTGTCTTGAAATGCTCTAACTACACTCTACAGACTACTGGCCACAGTGTATGTGTGATTGAGCCAATTGTCAGTTCGTATTCTTGCTGACAGCAGTATTACCTTCTCCGCCGACACATAAACTTGGCTCTGCTGCTGAAAATTAATGTCTTCTTGTTGGCATCAGGAACTCTGGTCACATGGGTCCTTGGCAGTTATAAATCTCAATGCCAGAGGGGAGTGCCTTAGGACAGGCTAGAATTTGGGAAAGGCCATCGAGGTACTGTATCAGTGTGTTTCACCCTCCACAGTGCGTAGGTGTGTGAGTGAGAGAGTGAGAGAGGTTACATGCATGACGGGTATTACCCTGACTGGCCTGGGGGATGAATCATTACAGGAGGTTTCCCAGAAGGAAACAACATAGTATACATGTTCAAACATCTCAGTTACTTGATAGCTGTTGTTATTGGGGCTTTAGTCTTCCAATGATTTTTTCCCACAGGGAAGCATTGCCAAGTGGGTCTTAGTTGATTTCAGTGGTTTAAAGGTGCAATATGTAAAATGCAGCCACCTGCTCCAAAGAAATAGGGGTCAGCATTTACCTCTACTAGGTTCATACAATCTAAATTTACAGCCATCAGTTATTAAAAAAAAAAAAAAAAAGGCCTACAACTAACTAAGAGCAGGGCAAGAATACACAACACAGCTACCTTATAATCTTCATGTGTGGCGTCGGCTTGTAAATTATGTTAGCCATCTGTGTGTTTGTGCCAACCGGGGGCTTTACGGTAGACTTTGATAGTTTGTGATAGAGAAAATGACCCCCCACCTTTGTGTCATCCTCCTTGCGTCCAGGAGACCACCCTACCGAGAGGAGAGTGGTTGGCACTCAGCAGCTCTGGGAGACAGACCCAAGTCAGTGGCCGCAGCAACCCAAATTCA
>CAKALG010016409.1:0-12242 GCA_916700815.1 Helicolenus hilgendorfi
AGTCAACCCAAAAGCTACCTATTTAAACGTAGCCACAGAAAATCCCAAGAGTAACTGGTTACTCAACACCCCACCAAAATACAGTCGCGTCTAGAAGGTTACTTGCAAATACTTAACCATCTCGTGAAAGTAATAATTTTGTTTTCATACAATATGGAAGTCTTTTTCCGTTTGTATCACTGGGTGTATAAAATAAAATTGGAAATACATGTAAGGGATAATGTAGTCATTGTTGTGAAAGCCCGACAGAGCGGTCTCATCGCCCTGAAGGGGTTTCTTTCACAATAAAGACCCACTAGCTGGACATTATCCCGCTTATTACACGGCTACTTATGCAAGAAATCAATATTTTGACAAACGGTCCGCCAGAGTCCAACATCAGAACTGCGCCCATAGCAGCGGTCTGCTGTAAAGAACTAACAGACCTCAGAACGCCGTGATTAACCAATCAGAATGGAGTATTCAACAATGCCTTGTAAAATATAAACTAATGAATATTTTGTGGTTGTACTGATTTTATATGTATTAAAAAAACAGCAAAACAGTAAGTGGTGGTACTAGACTTTATTTTCAAATTAAACCAGAAGTATTTTCATTGTAGATGGAATCGTATTTAATGCAACCATAAACAAGGTTTGAGGAGATCAACCTGTATAGATCATTGCTAAAATGGTACGCAGACAGAAGAACAAAAAACCTTCTATACTTCAGAGCCTGCCTTTTCATTTCAATCACAAAAACAGGGCCAATCCTGGGACGAAAATCAAACACTGCAAAAGCCGTAAAGAAAAAGTTTAAAAACGGTATTCAGTGACCAATCGTGTTTGATTCACCCAGCCTTTGGGCGCGCTGCTGTGGGCCATAATGTGAATATAAGAAATTGTACAAGAATGTTTCCGTTCAGGCATGATGCAAAATAGTGCTCCTTCGGTCTGCTCTTGGGGCCATTTGGGAAGCAGCAGCTTGTTGAAAAGCAGATGTAGTTACTGCAACAAAAGAGGAATACACGTCATTAGTATCTTTTCGCAATTACTGAACTTCCTGTGCACTCCAAAATTAACCGAATTCAAGTTCTGGTATAGTTACATGAGAAATAATACCACCTAAGTTTATACACATCCAAGGAAATATGTAAGACAAGTGTTTTTGCTTTGAACGGTACAATTTTACATTTACTCATTAGTACTACCAATTGTGTGAAAACAGCTGTATTTTTAAAGCATACAGGAAGTCAGAGATATTTACATCCTGTAATATCCATGTGTAGGTTACCTGTAATTAGTGCTACATTGCTGTGATACCTGAAATTACTTTTATTCCAATGATTACATTCAACCGAAGATAGCGAGGAATACTGTGACGTTATCTTTTAATAACAAATGACAACCTGCTGGTTAAGACACGTCTGACAAAGATTAACAATAGACATCTAAACGGATTTTGTTGATATTGATGTGACCTACTTTAAAGCACAACAGAGGTATTTTGGCAGCCATCTGCTAGAATTAGCCGTTGTTCAGATGGATTATGACGTGTGCAGTCAGACACTGCTAGAGTTATATTAACCGACGGACTGGTACACCTAGTGGAGTACCACTTTATGCAAAAACTATGACTACATATTTTTTAGTCATCAAACAAATGCTGATTATAACTTTACGTCAATGTCCTCCCACCACGTTACCCAATCTGAAATTAAAGATATATTTAAAGTGTTTTGAATATTATATCACGAAGGGTGAAACTGTATAAAATACATTTAAAATCTGCCTCTTTTTTTTTATTTTTTTACAGCAGACGATGTGAAAAAAAAGTCAGATGGCTCCATTTTACATTTGCTACTGTGACGTGTCAAAATGTTTTTCCTACAGCAGCATCACAAAAAAAAATAAAAAAACACTTCATGATGCTTGTGTGTATTTGGAGCCGAGTACTTACGCATTTCTCAACCAACAGACCGTCTTTGAAGAAAAGCATGTACGGTGTGACCTCGTCTTCGCGGTAGTTCAGCAGTCCCACCATGCCGTCTGGATCCATGGACTCTCCGGTGAAGAACTGCAGGGAGACGAAGACGTCATGTCAGAAGACGATCAATCGGTCGTTGGGTGGTTTACAATATGGGTTTGTGCACAGCTCTCGTTTTTCATAATAATCATGATACCTGGTATTTGGACATGTTTTTCACGATGTCCCCAACTTCTTTTTGGACGTCAACCACGAAGGCATCCACTCTGTCTGGATTGGTCTCTTGCAGCTTGGCCTTGAGGCTGGACATGCAAACAAAAATGTACAATTTTAAAGAATCACTGTTTCATATCCAATATACCACATTTACATTTGAGGATGCACCAATCCCATTTTTGTAACTTTTCCTTCATGGAAAATTGAAATTCAATTGCATGTTCATAAAATATTGACCCCTATCAATTGGTTAATTGACATTAACCCCTTACCATTCCACCCTCTTTTTTAGAGGGTAGGGGTGGGGTAGATAAAAAAAGTCAACAGTAGATGTCTCATAGAAATGGTGGACATCATCTGAAAGCCTGAAGATTAATTTGAGATGCAGCTCTGCACTGTGTCAAGTTCTTCTAGTCATAAATAAGAAATGAAAATTAATTTAAATAAAGTGTCTCATAAGTTGTTGCAGCAATTTTTGGGTTGATACTATTTGTTACACATATTCGGTGCTAAATTTAACATTTTACCCCTCGAGAATTGATAAAAATGATCAATATTCCCTCTAAAATATCACATTAAGACACCAAGACCATGAGGAACACCATAGAAAAAGCCATGCTGTGATTTGGTATCAAAAGCTTTTTCATTTGGCATAACTTTTTAGCGTTATTTAGCGTTCTTCACGACAAGCATGACAGTTGCACAACAATGGATTCTTTAGGTTTTCTAGTTTCATATGATGCCAGTATCTTCACTAGTTTGAAAGACAGAATAGTGACCGGGCCCGCCGGCGGGCTTAGTTTAAAGGGGTCGAAATACATTTTCTACAGTTGTTGCATGGCCTTCTCTCACACATTTCAAAATAAAAGTGCTCCAGGTTTCTGGTCAAATAAAATCCAACTGAAAATGTTGCAGTGTATTAGTTTGTCGATACGATAGTATATACTGTAGAAATGTGTCTACGTGTGTGTGATCGCACGATTCTCGCAAATCCAGCTGCCTCACAAGGTAATGTGATTTGGGCAGACATGGAGGAGGTTACTGAAGTAGAGCAGGAGGAGGCGCCCTAACCAACCCAAGATCAAGTCCTCTGGAAAGGATGCTGGGTCACGAGTCATCAACGCATCATGTCTTTGGGGGTACATACCTGCGCAGTAAAATCTGGCCTGCATTCGCCGAAATTGAGCCAATCGCGACCGCAGCTTCCGTTACACTGCGCATTTGTTATACCCAAAGACACTTATCTGCCCGTGACCCAGCCTCCTTTACATAGGCCTTGCCCAAGATGAGGAAGAACTCTGGTTACATGATTACCAGACATGAACTGTAGTTTATTTTTGTTTATGCTTTTTAAAAGGGGAGAAATTGCTTGTTAACAGTGAAACCGGTGGCCGTTAGTCAGCGTCCTGTTGCTTGCGCTCACTCTACAGAGACATGAACGAGCGTTGGTCAAAACAATGAGGTGACACACGTCAGCTAAAACCACAATGAGGCGACACACGTCAGCTCAAAGCACAATATCACTCTATATTTCACCTGCTTGGCAGTAATGTTAGCTGACCAGACGAAGGTCTCTCCATGAATCAATGCCGATACTGTGTTTCCTGCTTCAGACTCCCATCTTCTGCAGTGTGCATGCATGCACGTGAGAAGTGGAGCGAGCGAGAACGAGCACGGTGTGTGAATGAAGGCAAGCAGGGAGGCAGAGGAGCAAAGACTCCCGCCCTGGAAACCACCATTTTAAAACTTTTCTTATTTGAATTTACAGAACAATTACTGTATCGTGATATAAAATTACATACACTGATAGATTTTGGCCTCACCGCTCCCCCCTACAGTATTTCCCAGATATCTAACATGTTTCACTTTCCAGAAGAAAATTGTATAACGACACTTAATGTCATTTACATCAACACTTCCGCACTATGGGATACGGGAGTGTCAAATGTGCACACACGTAAAACCAACGTGTGTGCACATTTGAACGAGAAAACAAAAAAAGGGATATACAGCGGGTCAGCTGGCTGGTACTCACGCTTTAACGTAGGTTTTCATGTAAGCCACATACGACTTCTTGTTGTAGAACGTCTCCACGAGTTTGTGGTTGAGGACGATGTCTACTCCAGAGACGGAAGACGAATCGGTGCCCTCTGCCATTTCGTCGGCAGAGGCATTGGCCGAAATTAATTTTTCATCGAAGCCCTCTGTCCTGGTGACGGCCTAGACACATTAAGCAACAGGAACAGAGAGGACAGACGACCATGAGAGAAAGAACATCAATGTATGGTGAATCACAGTGACAATGAGATCGATGGCAAGGCGGCTGATTGGCAGGTGAGGATAGGTGTACGCTGGAAAGTCATAGGCCCAAAACCAATGTTCCTCCTAAGGTCTTAAGCCCTGAACCCTCTGGGACTTGACTGACGTCATCTGGCAAGTGTGAGCGGCTGAAAGGGCTTGAAAGGGTATAAATATAAATGTAGAGGCCGCACAATTAATCAAATATTAACCGCGATCATGATTTTGGCTTCCCACAATTAAAAAGGAACACGATCTACTGCTACATGAACGTTTAAAATGCCTTGAGCGCTTCCCTAAACAATGTGATCTCAGAAATACGTAAAATTACCACAACCTCTTGAAAGCACATTACGTGGTGGTGGTGCGTGTGTTTCTGTAAGTTATTAATAACTTGCTCGAAACATTGCTTTGTCACTTTTTGACCCATCCGCGATATTTTTTAGTAAGCTCTAGGCTTGCCGTTGTAGTCGGTGCTACCGGTGGTGGGGCACACACACCGATTAGATTATGTACCCACCGTTAAACAGTTGTTTTACATTTTTTTACAGTAATAAAACCTGTTTCATTTTTGCATATCAGCGCCGTGTAATCAATACATAGTTGGACGTTAAAAAGTGAAAGCGTCTACTCAGTATGTAGTCACAGTAGCAGGTGTCATATTTCATACACAAGGGACGAGAGAGAGTCGACAGACGAGACGATGGCGAAGGATTTGGTGTCGAAGCGAAAAGTAAAAGTGTCTGTTTGTCAATATTTCAGACTTGAACCCAGTGCATGCACTACACTGCATCCGATAATTGTGTATATGTGAGAAAGGAAACCCTTTTAATATTACTAATAAACTAATATTAACATACAGAGATGGAAGAAAAACTCAGATCTCTACTTATGTAAAAGTAGTAATACTACAGTGTAAAATACTAGCTACAAGTTTAAGTCCTGCACTCAAAATATTAGGCAACTCAAGTAAAAGTACAAGTATTAGCATCAACATATACTTAAGAGTACCAAAAGTAAAAGTACTCATTATGCAGAATATACATTTCATTATTATATTCTAATTATTGTGTTAAAATGTGTTAAGTGTTACTTTAATGTAGGAGCTGGTAAATGTGTAGGTCATTTCAATTACTTTATATATTGCTGGGTACTTTAATCTATAATACACAATTTAATAGTTCATTATATTTTGTTTTAATAACCTGAATCTGCAAAGTAACTCAAGCTATTAAATTTATTAAACTCAGTTGTTTAAGAAAGGGGGAAAAGACGGTATCGGAAGAGTTTTGTGTCAGACATTAAAAAATGTCATTGCGACATCTCTCTACCAAGAAAAGAACCTATCTGTAAACTTCTTTAATCATATGCAGTAATAATCTGTACTTGACAGCATAATTTGTTGTCAAGGTCTGGTTGTGGTTTTGAGTCATTAACTTATTTCCATTACCGTGATTAATGCCTTTGCGTGTGTTGGAAACACATCCTGTACCTCACCGCGCCTGAGGTGATGTCATGTAAGGACAGTACACTGCCATTCACATACCTCAAGGCTTAGTGACCCGCAAAAGGAGTGCTGATCACATGACTCATCACATGACTCATCACCTGAATCTCAGTTCAGGGAAGAAGAACTATTTAAAAACAATCATAACAATGGATAGCTCTGACAATTAAGTGCGTGCCTTCACGTATGAACTACCCGAGCTGTGGTGATTGAACAATAAGATTATTTTTTAACTTACTACTTGTCGGAAATAAATAGAAATAAAGTGAAACGAAACGGTTGTCACTGTCCACTCATATTTATCAACGTGAATCCTAACTAGTATGACTGTCTGAAAATATTATGCAAGATAATCATATTGTTTGTTTTCATGAACGGCAGAATGGTGTGTCGCTTTAAAAGTTGCCGCTGTAACATATGCCTCTTGTATGTTACATTAGATACACAATTTCAGTTTTAATAAATTGTTACTCTTTATATTTTTAGTAATTTTACCTTTATTTGATAATTGTTAGGTGTACACATGTGTTATTTTCATATTTCGACTTTAATACTACGGTATCCATGGTAACGATGGAGATATAAAAGCTCATCACTGGGGGAACGAGTCAGACCGGGCTTGTATCTCCCAGGTGAGTGTGTGTGTGTGTGAACCGTCAATGTATAACGTATAATCTAAGAGACCGGACTTGTATCTCCTAGGTGAGCGTGTGTGTGTGTGAACCGTCGATGTATAACGTATAATCTAAAAGACCGGACTTGTATCTCCTAGGTGAACGTGTGTCCCGAAGTGCTTGTAAGCAAATAAATATACGTTGAATCGACAGCGGTAATCAGTGGTAAAATACAAAGTTAGGGGGGCTGTCATGACGTCCTAACAACTTTCCAAGATTTTTTTTATCAAAGCAAAGATTTAAATATTCATAATTGTTTGAATCGTGTTTTTATGCAAATAACCACTATAGATAACAATAACAAAGTACAGTACAGTGTACACTACCCTCCCTCCACGATGTAATTCGAACACTAATTTACCATGTATATAATGTTTTTAGTGTAAAATATATCGAACATTGAATGACATCAGATCTAAAATGTTATTGCTCCATTTAGCGCAGAGATTTCAAAAGAAAAAATATCTGACTGCCACAGTGGCAGGCAATGAAAAAGTTAATTTCAGACCCTGGTTATAACAGTACTGTAAATAAGCAATTGTACCATAAAGGTTGTTGACACAGGGTGAAATGTGCTTTTTCATTTTGGCCATGGATTATAGATTAGACCAACCATGGGGAAACAAAGTCTAACCACACATACACACAGATCCCCCAACTAACTCACCTTTCCTTCAACTTCATAGAAGATGCCACTCTTAGAGACGGTGATTTTGAAGGTGTCCGAGAACATCTCGTCATCTGCGGGAGGAAACACAGTCAGTCAGTCAGTCAGTCAGTCACACTGAGCTGATGAACACAAGAAACATCTCCGATGCTGGCTAACATCTGGTTAACGACACATCACTACAGGCTACGTTATCTGGTTGGGCCATAAACTACAAGCTACGTAGACGCTGGACAGATGAGCTTAAGTTACCTCGGTAGAAATTAATTTAGTGATGAAATAAAGAAGAGCGGAAGCCGCTCGGAGGCCCACATCTCCCAACTATCGGCTAGCGATGCTAGTGCTAACTCCCCCATAGATAACAGCTAGCTAACGCTTACAGGCCGCCGGAAGGCCACGTACACCCCGTTACTTTATCATCACTGATGTTATATATATATATATATATCCCACATTACAACCACCGCCCTGTATTTATTTATATATATATAAAATTACATCCGGCCTATATATATCTATCAATCTATAAATAAATAAGAGTAAATCGTAATTATTATGAAGACTGACGCTACATTCATATCCCGAACAACCGTTTAAACAAGAGTTAACCGTTGAGAGTTAACCGTTAAAGCAAGAGTTAGCTGGCTAGAGTTAACCGTTGAGACCGTTTTCCTGGCCACAGCGCGCTTGGTGGATTGTGTTGGGTCTCTAAACTATGATGTACGGTCTAAGACCTGTTCTATATATATATATATATATATAAAAAGCATCTCGGGATAACTCTTATGATTTGACGCTATACACAAATAAATTGAATTGAGTTAACCGTTAATAGCCGTCGTTAAGAGTTAAGCGTCGTTAAGAGTCAACCGTTAATAGCCGTTGTTAAGAGTTAACCGTTAATAACCGTTAAGAGTTAACCGTCGTTAAGAGTCAACCGTTAATAGCCGTTAAGAGTTAACCGTTAATAACCGTTAAGAGTTAACCGTCGTTAAGAGCCAACCGTTAATAACTATTAGAGTTTAGTTTTTAACCAAATTTACTGGTAATTTAACGCTAACCGGGGCTAAAAGCTCAAAAGCTAACCGGCCTCAGCATCACCGGTTAGCCGACATGCTGGCTAACACTGCAGACTCAAGATGGTTATCAATACAGAGTCATCCGGTTCCTGGTTAGCATCCAGCTAACACGCGTTAACTAGCTAGCTAACGATAGCCCAGCTATGCTAGCTAGCCTTTAGCTAGCACTAGCCGACTCAACCCAGTAAACATGATACAGCCCAATAATAACCGCCGCAACTGTACTGCTAACCTAATAAACACAATTAATCAAGATAACACCTAATGTGAGTACTTACCGCAGATGATGCACTTGTAGATGATCATGTTGCTGGGTGGTGTTGGTGTTTCAGAGACACAAAGCTAGGCCTGCCGCCCCAAACAGCTCTGGAGAGGAAAAAGAGCGAGGCGGCCTCGGGGCGCTGCATTTACATCCTGCTGACGTCATCCTGGGTCGGCCTCTGAGCTGTCTGGTGCCACTTTTGACATGGTGGCCAAAAGTGGTGCTACACCTATCATCTATCTCATCTATCTACCTACCCAGAGCCCTTTTCTGCCAGTACAGAAAAAAAGTAGGACTGTCAGTCGATTAAAATATTTAATTGCGATTAATAGCAGGATTGTCCATAGTTAAGTCACAATTAATCACAATTTTTTTTATCTGTTCAAAATGTACTTTAAAGGGACTGTTTGTGGCTACGCTGTTCAGACAAGACTCCAACACAAACTACACGGAAGCACCAAAACCTCAAAGTTTGTGCAGAAATAACTGCTGCAGCTCCTCCAGACCAACAGAGATTTTCCGTGTCTTGTGAAGTGACGAGAAACGTTATCGTCTCTGACCAAACTTCGGTATCTCCCCTGTTCCCTCCGGCCGTGGTCGGGAGGCTGAAGCAGGAAAAGCCAACACTAGGATCAGCATTGATTCATGGAGACCTCCGTCTGGTCAGCTAACATTACTGCCAAGCAGGTGAAATATAGAGTGATATTGTGGTTTTAGTTGACGTGTGTCGCCTCACTGTTTTGACGGATGACGCTCGACATTCATGTAGCGCGTGCACACAGGCTACTTTTCATTGACTTAACGGCCACAGGTGTCGCTGTTACAACCAATTTCTGATTCTTACAAACAGTCCCTTTAAAGGGAGATTTGTCAAGTATTCAATACTCTTATCAACATGGGAGTGGGCAAATATGCTGCTTTATGCAAACGTATGTATATATTTATTACTGGAAATCAATAAACAACACAAAACAATGACAAATAATAAATATTAATTATCCATTAATTATAAAGCCCTCACAATCATAACATGGCAAACTGCAGCCCAACAGACAACAACAGCTGTCAATGTGTTAGTGTGCTGACTTGACTATGATTTGCCCCAAAACTGCATGTGATTATCATAAAGTCGGCATGTCTGTAAAGGGGAGACTCGTGGGTACCCATAGAACCCATTTTCATTCACATATCTTGAGGTCAGAGGTCAAGGGACCCCTTTGAAAATGGCCATGCCAGTTTTACCCCGCCAAAATTTAGCAGAAGTTGTGAACGTTTCTTAACCTCCTTCTCGACAAGCTAGTATGACGCACCAATGGATTCCTTAGATTTTTTAGTATCTAGCTTTAAAGGTCTCATATTATGCTCATTTCCAGGTTCATAGATGTATTTTAATGTTGCACTAGAACATGTTTACATGCTGCAATGTTCAAAAAACCCTTTATTCTTCTCATACTGCAGCCTGAGTCTGCCTGCCTTAGAGCCTAATTCAGCCTGTCTGAAAACCCCTGATTTAGCGCCTGTCTCCTCCCACTCTGCTCTGATTGGTCAGCGTTTCTGTCAATCAAACGTCCTCAACAACACAGCATCACTCTCTTCCACACCCATATCCGGAGACAAACGGAGCTGGAGAAAAAGAGAGAGGATGGTCTTTTATGATACTATGGTGACCTGTAGACACACTGGGGACAGATATTGATGTTTAAAAGACATGGAAAAGTGCATTTTGCATAATAGGTGACCTTTAAAACTGAGCCCGCTACAACCTCCGAAAGATCGATTGCGTTAATGCGTTAAAGACATTAGTGTCATTAAAACAAATTTGCGTTAACACGTTAACTTTGACAAAAGAACAGATTAAAAGTTATGCACATTAAAATGACTCCTAGTAGATCAACTTAGTATCTCTTAATTATGACATAGTAAATATAAATTTTGACTTACCATGAGTATTTTCATTTTATCATATATGACTTTTAATTTTTTTCTTCTTTTGTTGGCGGATATGGGCCTCCATTATCTATTTGTATATGGTATTGACTATTAACCACCCCAGGATGAAACAACTTGGCTCCCATTCATACTACTTAAAATTAATGGACTCAATAGAAAGGAGTTAACTTTGTGGTCTCTAAAGGAAATAAGTGCACCACTTCCACCTCTCGATTTTACAAGTCAAGAAATACTGAAAACATGTGTCCAAGTCCTCGCCTCCCCAGAAATTCTACCAGACACCAACGATAAAGCCTCATATTTCAATTACTTGAATGTTATTTTGGATTTTGATCAGGATGTTTTATTAGTTTAACTGTTCATTCAACATGAAGGCCTTAACGTTTCTGGTGGTGAACTAAGGCATCTTTATGGTTTAAAAGAGGTAAAGATTAAATATATTTTGGCTATAAATACAGCCTATAAAATCTACAACTGTAGAATGTAAACTCAGGTTCTTAAAAACACTTCAAATAAAATTTACTTGAAATAATTTAGGAAGAAAAAAAAGACTGTGGTTGAGCTGCTCACAGCACACACCCATACAAAGATTACAGCCTGTATTGAGGTTACAAGTGGACATTTAGACTGTAAAAATCAATAGCAACATTTGTTTCAGGACAAACATAAAAAGAAAATCTTTCAAACAGCCATCCATTACTTTTAAAGCAACTTTATTTCTCCTTTATAAGCAAATTATTTTGGTACAACAAGCACCATTTCAACTTTGTGATTATCTCAAACTATAATGGATTGCCTTTGTAAAATCCAAACCAGATGTAATGTCATCATCGAGCCACCTTCCGTCCACGGGGCAACACAGCGAGATGACTCAAGTTTGTGTGGGCAAGTGTGAAATCCAATTATCTGCACGTTGTGAAATCCACTTAACACAAAGAAAAATCACTGGGGGAGCCCTACAGTAAAAAGTACACAGTTACAAACCAGTAGGTGCATTCAAAAAAACCTCATCTTTTAATTATGGTTAAGACTTCCTCAAAAAGGGAAAACATACCAGAGTGGAGCTTATGAAGAGGACCAGCACATTCATATTGAGCACATGCAAGACAAAAGAACAAAAAAAAAAAAGTAGTCCATGTACAACTATACACACAAAATAGAAAATGAGAATTTATTGACAGACGACGATAAAGATGCAAGTGCAACAGAGCAAAAGTGTACTATGTTTGCTGAAAATGCCTCCTCCCATGTACTAATTCCCATTTGTGATTATGTTATAGGACAGCTAGATAGAAATGATGTCTAATTCCAGGAGCCAAGTTTCTCTGGTGAAGAGTCTTGATCAGTAGTCCTGTGATCAGTGTTTAATTCTCAGATGCCTCATGACTATGGATTCAGTTTTAGCAGAAGCACTGCACAGGAAACACATCATTATCCAAAGTCTTTTTTGATCATAACGTTATTGCCGAAACCAAGCTGTAGACGTTGATCTTAACATTTAAAAAAGCTACAGCTGTCCACAGTCTGTGATGACAAGCTTCTTTGTAGGCACGCCTCCCTTTGTGCCCATCTCTCCCATCTGTTGCACCACGTCCATGCCGCCCTGAACCCAGCCGAAAGCCAC
>CAKALG010016412.1:0-15518 GCA_916700815.1 Helicolenus hilgendorfi
TATATTTAACAATTTGTTTACTTTTATTTTTACAAATTTGTTTACAATTTCACTCTTCTCCTCTGCTAAACCAAGATACGATATTTAGGATCCTGTGAAATCAAACGTGATCATTCAACATTCTACCACAGACACATTTGAGAGTATTCACAGTCCCGCCCCTGCTGGACCTCCTACCTTGCTGGAAGATGGACAGCGTTACCGAGGTAACCAGCTCAAACAGAGCCTTGATGGGTGGGAAGTGGTCCGTCTCGCTGGCAAAGATATGCACCATCTGAAACAGCAGGACTTCACATCAGACACTCACTGTGTTCGCTTGCACACGAGAAACCAGGATATTGGAAGGAAAAACAGGCTACGGCAGGAAACCACAGGAGATCTTTACATGCACTGCAGAGGCAGCCTGTGTTCACATATAGCTGGTTAGCATCAGGTATCTCCCCTACTGCGCCCATATTTTTAAACTGTGACTGATTTATGATGCTGCAGCCTGCAGAGTTTTTATTTTTTTCCTTTTTTGTCAAAGCATTTGGACTGATGGCGCTGTGAGAAAAGCTCTGTAGCGAGAGCACACAGCAAACGTGTGCAAATTAATTTTAAAGTGGCAATAGACAACTTTTCCCCCTCTAGCGTTTCCAAGTGGTATCATTTGTTGGTGCCGCAGTCGCAAAAGACAACCAGTTCGTTTTGTTTTCTTCAGAGCCTACTACTATCGACAAAATTATCAATTTATTCAGACAATCAGGGAAAAGGCAAGAAATATATTCAAATATATTATACCGTAATTCATTCCCAAAGCTGCTCAGAGCAATTGCAGTTCACGGCTCTTCTGCCAAGAGCTACTTTCATTAGAAAAGAGTTGTCAGCACTGCACAGGACACACTGCGTTTTGTTTTCCACGGTTACTTCTGTTGTTTCTACTCTGCCATTTCCGCTACTGAGGATAGGGACTGCAAAGAACTTACATTGATCCTCTTCAGTAACTGGGAATTGCTACCGATAGCTACCGATAGATACCAGGGAAAACAAAAGCGCTATCCTCTTCCTGTTTTGGCTGCGCAAAGACGCACTTCCTTTGTGCCATAAATGGAGCCTTAATTTTCCAGGGAGATCGTACCCGGGGGCAGACAGAATTGCAGAGTGAAAGCGAGGCTTATAAGGAACCAATCTTAACGCCGATGGTGTCATTATTCTATAGCCATTACATTGTGCAATTAACATTTACTTGATAATGACACGTAAAAGCAAAAAACGTGTCTATTGCCACTTAGATAGATAGAAGATACTTTATTTATTTTAGCATAATTTTCAGTTCCAGTTGCAGTTTGGATCGAATTAATCTGAATGCAAAGATCTACCGCTATGATCGACGTGTACAAGAAATTAGGTTTCTCTAGCAGAAATCTACCCGTATTAACTCCACCTGGGTCAGTTCATTGAGTTCAATGAGTTTAAGTTTATGTGGACAAACATATGATGCTTGAGAGTTTAGTCATGAATACATACTGTAACTGTGGATGAAGTTTTATAAACATATACTGTATCCTCATTAACTTTGGGCTCACTGGCGCGTAGCCTATTAGCTCCTACTCAGCCCTTTGTAACAAATCTCGAAAATACATTAAGTATTAAAGGAAGAATACTAATGTGTGTGTGTGTGTGTGTGTGTGTGTGTGTGTGTGTGTGTGTGTGTGTGTGTGTGTGTGTGTGTACACATGTATGAGTGTGTACCTGTCGTGTGAGGTCAAGAGCTGAGGCCTGTGGAATTGTACTGTACATCTGTCCAAGCATCTCACTTAGCTGAGACACCATGGGAGCAAAGTCATGGAGCAGAGTCTTCACCGACTTCTCAAAGATGGCGCACACCGCCTGAGGGACGACATGAGAGCAGCTATACTGAAATGTCATATCTGGTTATGTGGACCGATTTTATAAAAAGAGCAGAAGTCTGACTGTATGTGGCCGCACACGGCGATGACTCACCTCTACAACCTGCGAGTCATTGAGCCACTTACTGAGTACGGTCTGTATGAGAGCAAACACTTGTTGCAAAACCACCACCACCTGAAAAACACAAATTAGTGTGAAAACACTTTAAAAAGGAATGAACTAAAAGTCATAAACAAGCACTAGCATTAGAGATTAGCATTTACACATGGGTGCATGCCTATCAGCAGAATTACTAATTACTATGGTTGAGTGACACGGCAAACATTTCCTGTTGACTACCCTCATCCCTCCAACCAGCGACATGTACTCAGCGGTGGAGGCAGCAGGGAGTGGTGGGGGAAGAGGAGCTCATATTGCTGCGAGCACCATGTGCCCCACTACACAACTACCAAACTGCAGATTTAAAGCCTTTAAATGTAACTAGGGCTGTCAATCGATTAAAATATTCAATTACGATTTATCACAAATTAATTGCACATTTTTTATCCGTTCTAAATGTACCTTAAAGGTTTGTCAAGTATGTAATACTCTTATCAACGTGGGAGTGGGCAAATATGCTTGCTTTATGCAAATGTATGTATATATTTATATAACAACACAAAACAATTACATATATTGTCCAGAAACCCTCACAGGTACTGCATTTAGCATAAAAATATATGCTCAAATCATAACAGGACAAACTGCAGCCCAACAGGCAACAACAGCTGTCAGTGTGTCAGTGTGCTGACTTGACTATGACTTGCCCCAAACTGCTTGTGATTATCATAAAGTGGGCATGTCTGTAAAGGGGAGACTCGATAGAACCCATTTTCAGGTCAAGGGACCCATTTGTAAATGGCCATGCCATCTATTCCTCGTCAAAATTTAGTGTAAGTTTGGAGCGTTATTCAGCCTCCTTCCCGGCACGCAAGTAGGACGATGGATTCCTTAGGTTTTCTAGTTTCATATGATACCAGGATCTTCACTCTAGCTTTAAAAATGAGCCCGCTACAACCTAAAAATGTCAAGTTGTGTTAATGCGCTAAAAAAATTAGTGGCATTAAAACAATTTGCATTAACATGTTATTATCGCGTTAACTTTGACAGCCCAAAATGTAACATATGGTCAATTCAGCCTATTGCTAAATGTATTTGTCCAATCACTCAACCCCACTGACGACAATGATGATGATGAAGGTGTGTGTGGTGACTGACTGGGTTTGGTCCAGGTGGAGGCGGGGCTGTTTTGACAGGTGGTGCTGAGCCGTCTGCTGACTCATCGTCCTGCTTGCTGATGTCGAGCGTGGTGAAGAGGTTGGACAGCAGCCCCAAGATATGGATGATTGCTAATTTATTGGAGGGATTAGGCTGGAAGGAGAAAGAAAGAAACACATTATTTTATTTGAGATTTTGCTCTACAACCTTACAACTCCACTATCTCTGGCTCATTTAGTGCCTGCCTTGAAAAACAACTGCTAAAATATTTAAGAAGACAAACAAACCTTAAAAGCTAAGTACTCCTAAACAGGATAAGCAGTTTAGAAAATGGATGGACAGACAGGAGTACCAGCACGGGAGCAAAGCAATGTACTGCTGTGGACGGTAACAGCAAAACGGATTTTAGACACCTAAATAAATCAATATCCGTTTAAGTGTACGCTATATTTAGAATATTTTTACTGCTCTACCTCACCGTCAGACAGATCTTTCTGATAGGGAACTGAAGCAGCTATCTATGCTCTCTTCAAAGCCACCAGACTCCTTTGACAAAAACAGTAACCAATTGAGGCAGCGGTAGACCAGAAACTCCTGTGTTCTGCGAGGTAAAATTTCTGTTTTTGTCAATGGAGTCTGGTGGCTTTGAAGAGCACATAGATGACTGCTTCAGTTTCCCGTCAGAAAGGGCTGTCTGACGTGAGGTTAAGCATTGAAAATATTTTAAATATAGCGTACACTTAAACGGATATTGACTTTTTTTAGATGGACATTGTACAGCAGTACATTGCTTTGCTCCCGTACTGGTACTCCTCACTGTTTCTCCAAACTGGGGGCGTGCCAACCACCATCTACTGTAGGTAATACACAGACTATGGATAAGTACTTCATACAACCCCACTTCAAAACATTGAATACTTTGAGTTTCTTATTTGGTTACAGTCAACATAAGCATTTTTTTTAGACAACTTACTTTTTACAATTAGGGGCATTTGTCATTATATTTATATAATAAATACAGCAAACAACATAATCAATAATGATCATCATTACTTAATGAACAAAATAATTGGTAGATAAAAAATATTTAATCTCAGTCAAAGTCAATGTGCAGGTATTCATGTGACAGAAAGAAGGTAATGGCTCGTTCTCATGCCAGTTATCTCACTGACACATGCACACACACACACACACCAGGTAAAATCATTAATTAGGTTTTCACTAGCAGTGTTTAATCATTGCTCTGTCTCCATGGTGATGTAACAGAGACAAAAGACTATGAAGAAGGCACATCTCTCATCCCTCCTTCAATCAACCTCCCCTCACAATGTTGATGCTGTTACTGTGTGTGCACTCTATGCATGAAGCCAAATCAGAGTGACTCCATATCGGTGTTTGCAGGCAGCTACGGTCAAACACCACTGTCATTCACCCCCTGATGTAACGTAACCTGAAGGCTTCATGCCACTAGGTGCCACTATTTGTCCGGCTCCAGACACAGCACCAGAACCTGATTTCCTAGTCTGATGTAATGCCGATACATCAAGAAGCAAGATGGAAAACAATAAGAGAGGGAGGAAGTCTGAGAGGATGGATGAGACGTTGTGTGACTGTGGGAAGGGTGAGACAGTCACACAGAGAGAGGCTTCATCTAACCTGACATCTCTATTCACCCAAAGTCTTAACTGACTGCACAATGAGGGATCAAGAGAAATTCTACTTTGCTCCACATACAGTAGACATCAAACTGTGTATTTTTAGATAATATCAGCTCCACATTTGTACCATCTAGCGTGACAGTCTGAGAATCCACTCTCTAATTAGAACAAACAGGGTAAATAATTTTCCTTTTGCATGACTGTGTGCATGCATGTGTAAAAGCATGACCTACTGTAAGTGTGTCTGTGTAGGCATTTTTTCTTTCTGACCTCAGTTTGTTTTCTCTCTGTGGTGTGTGTGTGTGTGTTTGCATGCATGAGTGAGAGAAAGTGTGTCTTTGCTACTTCCGTGTGAGTCACTAGCCCATGGTGCAGGGTCAAATCCAATCTGGTCCCGCAGAGAAATGTTCCACTGCAGTGACACCACACAGAAACAAGGCCTGTTCCTATTGGCGAGAGTCCAGCTGTGCCTGCTCTGTTTGTGTGTGTACATGTTGGGTCTGTGTACGCACCGTCTCATCCGCTAGCTTCTCCAGTTGCTGAATGTAGGGGGTGATGAGAGAGTGAAGGTTCCTTAAGATGTCCTCCACAGGGAGAGCGGAGAGCAGGAAGCCGAGAGCCTGCATCAGCCACATACACTGACTTGTCTGCAAGAAAAGGTGACTGCAGGTTTAGCTTCAGTTTAAAGCAAGCAGTGAGCTTAATGTCATTTTTCAAGAATTTTCCACAACACATAACATGTCTTCTTAGGGCCAAAGGCTGAAAACATGTTACGCAACTCTTTCACAGCGTTTCTTATTTAAATGTCACTTGAGTGCCAAAAAAAAAAGAAAGTGAATGTGAGAGAAAGTTCATACTGACCTTGTGGATCTGCTTTATAAGCACCTCCTAGAGAGAAAAGAGAAAGTCAGAGTGATGGTTCTATTATTTTGAAAGCACAACAAAACCTACCCAAATTAGCACTAAGAAGTAACTCCAAAATAACACAACTGAAGTGATTTCAAAGAGTAAATGTTATTTCTGGAAAGGAGGAACATCACAGGAGTCTGCAACGTACGACGACGTATTAGGGCCATTGTAGGTAAAAAAAAAAAATAATAATAATAATGACAGGGCCAAGGAAGGGGGGTAATATTCAGAGATATTCATATTTTCTTGGAATATTACCCCCTTCAAATGCCCCTAATACGCCGCCGAATGCCTTAGCTATTAAAGTAAAAAATAATAATAATAAAATTGTTTGTTATTAGCTCTCCTACTTGATCAACTGGTTGAAAAAAAAAAACACGTACCTGAGAGACAGCTACTATGTTGGTTGCGTAGGGCGGCAGGTCATATTTGCACTCCCTACAAATTTTCTTGAGTGTAGAGACAGAAGAAACAGAAAGGTCTGGGTTCCCCAAAGCCTGTAGCACCAAGGGCAAGACACTGCTGAGCATCACTGGGTGGTCTGCCAACCATTCAGCCAAAGCACCTGGCGGGAGATTTACAGTTCAGATACTGAATGAGAAACAATACGAGTGTTACTGGACTGTTGTCTTTGGATTACACTCCATTCGTTTTTAATCTCACCTATAGTGAACATCACTGTGTCTGCTAGCTGGACGTTGTTGATGCTGATTCGGGGGATGAGCCCTATCAGGCCTGGGATGACGTCAGAGTAATTCACATCTATCGTCTCTGCTATGGACTGGAAGCCATACAGTAAGGCTTCTGTGTGCTGGAGGAGGAGGAGGAGGAGGAGGAAGAGCGGGAGAGCAGTTAGTAAATATGGAATTTCAGCAATGAAAAGGCCGCAGGCAAAATACTGTAGTTTTCATCTTGAAAATTCAAATCTCCACCACTGATGTAAAAAAGAAAAGCACGCAGTAGAAGAGAATGGAGACCGTTTGATGCGGCTGCTGCAGGGTTTATTAATGTGTGCATGCTGCAAATATGGGTACTGAATTCGATAATATTATTATTATTATTCAGTGTTTTATTTTCTATCTTATGTTATGCATTCAATTTCATCTTATTTTTATCTTATTTAATCAAGGGTGTTTTATTTTCCCTCTTCTTTTCCCTGTTTTTATGTTAATTTTATGTCTATTTTCATATATTGCAAAGCACTTTGTCCTGCATTTCTTGGGTGAAAGGTGCAATAGAAATAAAGTTTAGGATTCTTATTAGCTAGCTAATTAACTAGCTAAGTTTGTTATAAAATTGGGTTTGAGTTAAAAAATGTCACCATGGAAAGTGAAAACAACCCAAAATCAACATGAAAAATAGTCTTAATCCTGTAAATATACATTTGAATTTACTTTATTTTGATTTAAACCTTTGAACTCTGCAATAGAAATGGTCCGCCAGTGCCTACATTTTTGCTTATTGTGATGTCATTACTTCGAGTATCTATAAATGCTTCATATCCCTAAAATCTGTACAACCTCAACTAAAAAGTTATGGAAGTCAATAAACTATAATAAAATATAATAATTGATAAAAGTATTGACATTGTGTCATAAAAAAAAATCTGACATGTTTTTTCTTGAAATGTTAATAAATAAACACACAAAACATGCAGAGCCAAAGGATTTCTAAATGTAGAAACATTATTATTTCTTGACACATATTTGAACTATGCACATTTTTTAGTTTTTGAGATGCTCATTTAATGAGCGGATTGAGTGCAAAGGCGTTCTGACATCATGAGCGTAAAATGTTAAGACGCGAAAGACAGAAGCCTTAGCTTTCTGCTGTAAAAAGAATGAATGCTCTAGCTAATAAGGTTTTAGTTTACATAGATTTAAACAGGATCATGCAAATAACAATCTCCCGCGGCCATTATGGGGCAATATTCTGGCACCACCACGCGTTGTCACCACGTTGTGTACCGGACGTAACGGCCGCCGTGGGACGTTTGTTTAAAGGATTAAGAATGTGGACTGAATAATGAAGTGAAAAATAGAAAACTAAAAAACTGGTTTATCAAATCTGCTATGACACATTTTCAGTACCGGCTTCTGTGCAAAACTCAAAGAAAACAAAAAATAGTTCACATTTTCTCATCTGTACGTCTCACCCACCTGCCATGATGTGGGCTGCTCAGCATTAGTCAACAGTCTCCCCAGTTTATCATACAGGTTACTCAGCAGCTCTGCTCCCAGCATCTCGTACACGTACATGAGTGTGTCGGAGATATCCACCCTGAAGGACAGACATGCACACGCAGATATTTTAGGAGCATAGAAACCTTGGAACATTATCTGCTCATTTATTTGCCAGACAGGTTTTGCCCTCTCAGCTGTCCAGCGAGAGTCTATTACAGCAAAAACACACTCATATGCTGACCAATCAGCGAGTCATTTCTCAAACACTTAGACTGTCACTGAAACACTCAACAGTGTGCAGCATGTACAAAACACAGAGACAAGGTCAGGCTTACAAATATGCACATACACACCTGTAGATCCTGAATTGCTCTTTCTCGTCTGAGGACCAGGATGCGTACTCCTGGTCAGAGGGGAACTGGGCTTTGTGGAGCAGAACATCCACCAGCTGGAAATATACCGGCCTGTAGACCTGCAGATACACCGCCTGCTTATCTGACTCGAATGACATTATTTCATCCTGAGGATGGAGTAAGGAGAGAAAAAAAAAACATTTAGCAAAATTATTTATGCACTTTACAGCCCAAAAACATCTGTTATGACTCACCCAGGATATTAAAGGGCAGGTCTATCTGCGTTCTTTTCTGGGGTTTTCAAATGGAAATGCCCTCTTAGGTTATGATGATTATGAATAATGTGAACGCTAGCACTAGCTGAGTCAACGTTAGCTCTGCTAAGTTTGGAAATAACTGAAAGGGTTGGTTTGGATTTTTTGAAGTGGGTTTGTATCCAGGCTACACTCCCATGTTCTGCAAGTTAAAATGACAGTTTTTGTGAATGGAGTCTGGTTTCTTTGAAGAGAGCTATATAGTGGCTTCAGTTCCCCATCGTAAGGGGCTGTCTAATGTCGAGGTAAAACGACTGTGGACAGGTGCAGCAGAAAAAAATATTTTAGCCAATATCAGTTTAAGTGTACGCTATATTTAGAATATTTTCACTGCTTTACCTCGCCGTCAGACAGCCCTTTCTGACGGGGAACTGAAGCCGATATCTATGCTCTCTTCAAAGCCACCAGACTCCATTGACAAAAGTAGCTATTTTACCTGACAGAGCACGGGGGTTGCTGGTCGACCGCTGCCTTGATCGGTTAGTTAGTTTGTGTTATTGTGTGACTTTCAGAAGCTTCCATGCTGGTACTCCTGTCTGCCGACCGCCATCTAAGTAACTGTATGTAATACGCTGACTATAATGATGTATATATACTGTGTGTAGCAGCGTCATCATGCAGAAACATCAGGTCATGCGAGAAAATGTTTTTAGAAGGGCTTAGGATTTTGTCACTAAAATATACGAACTTCGACCAAAATGTGAATGTTTGGATATGAATACATAAGGAACACCACTGGGAAGCTACAGGATGATATAAAAACCTAAAAAAGTTAAAATAATAATAATGGACCCGCCCTTTAACAGACACCAAAGTAAATTTCACATTTAACAGTATTTATCAGTCATCACTGAGAAAACCATCAATTATCTAATATGTAACTATACATTGTCTGCTTGCTCAATCTGATATGGTAAAAGAGAAAAGGCAAATGTTTTCAGACAAGCCGTCATATTTTATTATTTTAAAACTGTAGACAAAGACCAGTGAGACCCCAGTGAGTAGCTCATTAACTTAATTAATTAAATCAGGATGTGCACCGAGAGATGCTTTTATACAGTCTATCTAGAGATGACTGTTTGAAGCCTATTGAGCCTTGTCAGACTAATAATGTGTAAAGCTTATTTTATGGAAGGATTTTAAGTGCCGAGTAAAGAGGGAAAAGTGGGGAAATCATTTATTTGTGAAACTACCACAACATCACTTCAACGTTACTGGACAGGATCAGATATTAAAATTCCTTACTTGTAGTGTATACCAGAAGGTGAGTGTGAGCGAGCTGGTGGTCTCATTGACCGGGTAGTGGCCGGGGATGCCCGTACAAAACATGATCATGTTGACTAAAGCCAGGAAACTCTGCCAGTGATCCACCTGCTCCAACAGAGTCCTAGAGAGAGAGAGAGAGAGAGTGCGAGGTGAGTGGAGGGGAGAGAAAGAGGAGAGGTGTCATTTGGCAGCTAACCCTACCCCCTTTACAGCAGTTGGTATATTATAAAAGGTAAACTAGCAACTTTCTGTCTCTGTGTCATTCAATCAGTAGACATAGCAACACATCATCGCACATTAATTTTAAGAAACCTGTATCTCTTATATAGTAGGGGGATATTTTGTTGAGATTAGTTTAAAAACTGGACAATATTTGTATTTTGTTATTGGATTGGCTAAAACATATTTTATTAGGGCTGGGTTTTAAAAAAATGATTTTCCGATTCAAATTGATCTTCATTTGAATGATCAGATATATTCATAAAATCAAGAGATCAATCTTTTAATATATGCTTTTTCCCGTGGATGCGTGAAGCTTTAACCCCGTTAGTCTCTTGTGGCCAGCCTTTCAATGGTGCTTCGCGGAACGAGATCTGGCCACGTGAGAGACGGTCAAACCTCAGTTGAATCAAAGCATGCCTGAAGCTGCTCCACTGAAGGCACCGCCGAGACTAAAGGCAGATGTCTGGTTGCATTTCGGATTCAAAAACTATGAAGACAGAGAAGAGCTGGACAAAAGCCAAGCCGTATGTAAGATGTGCAAAATTGATGTGAAATATTTTGGAAATACCACAAATCTCTGAACATTAATGATAACATTAAGAAAACATTACTATTTTTAGTAATGCACCTGGTACAATTTACAGCATTATTTCTGTGAAAATCTCTTTCATATCCAAGCAAAATTGGTATTGTAACTGAAATATCCCTAATTGAATCAAAATCAGTGGCGATACCCAGCCCTACATTATATACAGTATGTGCTGCTTTCAATATCATTGAATTACAGATACAAATAGGTATTAAAATACCATTCCAAGACTGAATAATTATTGATTTGTGTTTGGAAACAATCTATCTATATATAACTATCTTTACAATTACTACGTTAACATGCACACTAATATCCCACTATTATTCTGGATCATGTAAACAGCATATTCTGTTAGGATATTCTAAATTTGGCCTTATTCCAAAAGTGGAGCATTTTCCGATTAAGACGTGGGGATATCGTTCTTGTTTACTTGCTTATTTATTATTTCTTGTTTTGTTTTTTACCGATGCCTCTTGTTGTTTGTACTGTCCCCCTTTGCTGCTGTAATCCTGCAAATGTCCCTGCTGTGGGACTAATACAGGATTATTATTAGGCATTATACATGCCGATATTATTCAGGTTTTAAGAGCATTCTTTGGACATGTACACAGCGCATTCAGAATATGTGCCTAAATTTGGGTTTTTTACTGCAGTTTGTGTCACATGGCCTCTTGCCTGTTTACATCCAGCTCAGTGTGTTTTACACAAACCAACTAGCCGAGTGCAGTTTGCAGACATGGATGCCAAAAAGAAAAGCTCACATTTGTGGGAATATTTTTGGGGCTTTTTGGCCTTTATTTGACAGGACAATGGATAGACTGGAAAGGGGGAGAGAGAGGGGATGACATGCAGCAAAGGGCCACAGGTCGGATACGAACCCGGGCCGCTGCGGTAAGGACTCAACCTTTGGTATATGGGCGCTTTATCAGGTGAGCTGCTGGGGCGCCCAAACACACCTACTTTTAAACATTATAAAAGACTTGGATATCTACAGGTTTTTGGATATGTGCAAATATCACAATGTCGACCTTGAAAGATGGAGGCTGCGTTTGAACGGTCCAACAAGTTCTCCACCAGTTACGTTAATCAGAGTACGCACGGCTGCATGTAACTGTGAATATTAGTTGAATATTCATTTTCATTAGCCATATAAACAGCTTAGTAGGAATATTGTTTTTTTTTTTGGAATAAGGGCAAAAAAATGAATATTTTGTGCTTGTAAACGTAGTGACTGTTACAGGCCTACCAAAAAAAAAAAACAACACACACAGACCTGGAGTGGTTTTCGCCCAGTGTAACGGCTATACGGCAGATACCGTGGCAGGTCTCCATGTCTCCATTCTGAACAGCCTCTCTGAGCTGCTCCTGGAGGGCCAGCACTCGAGGAACCAGTTTCAGCAAAGTGTTCACATATCTAAAACGACCCATGGACACACAAACACAGACAAAGAAATACCAGAATTGACAGTTAGGAGTTTAGTTCATTTAAAGAAAGCTGATTAAAAACATTGCACTGTACAAGAGAGAAGAACAGCCAGCACAGCCGTGGAGCCTCCGCTGGTGAATATAAAAACTGACTCACACACCGCTCACAGCTAGGTTGATGTATTTATTGCTCCTTCTCAAGACAACTGTTTATTTCAAATCAAATCTCAGTCCAAATCAGTCCAACCTCTGATCCAGCACACCCACCCTAAAAAACCCACACATCTACCAGAAAGTCTATTCAAAGCTCCAGCTCAGAGCTGCTGTCAGTTATTATTCTGTCTTCTTCCTGCTGTCTCAGCCATCTATAATTCCCTCACTCCGGCTGAAACACACACACACACACACACACACACACACACACACACACACACACACACACACACACACACACACACACACACACACACACACACACACACCTCAACACAGGCTTGGATCTGCTCATGTGACAACATCACACAACATCCTCCTGTCATCCTTAATGACAGCAAGTGAAGGGGTGACATTTGGAGATGAAGGACGTGCGCGTATGTGCGCCTGAATGTCACAGAGGAGATTATGTGCATGTGTGAATGCTATAAATGTAAACCATATTACGTGTGTGTCGGTCCCAGAGGGGGTTTTGTGGTATGCAGGCGGTGCTTCATCTTTCATGAGAACGTCAATAAGGAGGACGTGGGTTCATGTCAATGAATATTCATCAATGACACAGAAAGGTTGTGTGACTTTAGAAAAGACATAAAAAAACAAATCAACCTGGGAGAAAAACAGAGTGTCTCTGAGGATCTTATCTAGAGCTTTCACATTTTTGCTCAATAAATAGCCTGAACAATTATTCAATGAACAAAACTGTTGTTGATCATTTTCTGTCCATCGAATAATCAATTAATCGAATAATCATTTTGGCATTAGTGTAATCCATTATAAAACTGTGCAAGCCAAACAAAATAGTGGCTAGTAAAAATTAAATTAAGGGTGCTTCAATCGATCGGCCATATTGTTATCGGCCAATATTCGTTCTAAATAGTTTGATCACTGGTCTCTATAAAGGGCGATCAGAAGAGCTGATCAGATGTCGAAAAACACAGACAAACAATTTCTCTATGCGCAGCTAAAATGGCCAAAGTTGAGAGTTGTGTCTCTAAGACCCTGATCATACAGAGCGTGTTTTAGCAGCCTGGGGGGGCTTTTTGAAATTGTTTTCAATGAGATTGAAGGGCTTTGCACGCTGCTTTTGCGTTGCTGAGCGCCTCACGTTTTTCCGCTCTATGCACCTTACGTTTTTACGGGAGCGCTCTGAACGCCTGCGGAAAAGCGGTCAACGTCAATAGCGTTTTTTTGTCACTGTGGTGACTTTTGCTGGATACCTGGAGCTTTATGACTTTACCAACCGTAGTTGCAATATGAACAGGAAAAAACAGGAGGCAAATCTGTGCGGTACCTCAGATTTTGGGTAAGTTCTTTTCGTTAATTTACAGTTTACTATTAATTATTAGGTAATGTACTGTTGATGGTTTGTGTTAAGTTAACATTAGCACTCATTCGGTGGTTGCCTAGCAACAATATATAAACAAAAAAAGATGCAGAATACCGAACAAAAAAACACTGTCTGTTTGGGCAACAAAAAGCAGTGCTGTGCAATGTTGGGAAGAATAGTTGAGTAAATGAATAATGCTATAGGATAAATAAAAGGCTTCAAGTAGATCCGGTGATCGTGAACGGTGACCAAAAATCCTGATTGGAGCACCCTTAAGAAAAATTACGCTGATGTGCATCCTCTACTCTGCAGGTTAAATGCATTTCACACCACGGTCCTAGGAAGCATTTATTATTCTAATTTCCCTCAGGATTCCTGATAAGACGAGGATCTGGCTCTGTGGTCCTGCGTTATGAAGCCAAGTCCCCGACTCAGCAACCCACACTGACTCAGCCTTCTCTGGAGAAAGCTCCACCCTGTTGAAATGTGATGTGTATGAATCTGGCCTCCATCTACTACCTGTGTGTGTGTGTGTGTGTGTGTGTGTGTGTGTGTGTGTGTGTGTGTGTGTGTGTGTGTGTGTGTATATCGGCCTACATCCTCTGTGTTCGGGTGCCTGAGTAACTCTGTGAGAGCAGCAATGGGACCGACTGTAATTTACTCTGAGTGAGTGACTGTGTGTACGTGTGAGTGGCAGACCGCACTCAGAAGATCATTCATTTTTAACAAGGTGCTTTGCAAATGCAGGTCATGCACTCTTAACTTAGGAAAAGAGGGCTTGGTGTGTATGTGATACGATTAAAAGGGCAGAATGGATTTATTTATATGCGTTTTCCCCCCCATTTCCCTTACAAGCGAAGAGCTTCTGGAGGTTTCTCTGAGAGCATCTGCTGCAGTCTCCTCTCCTCTAACTCATAGCTGCCTCTGTCCTCTCCTCTTCTGCTCTCTGCCCTGCTGTTGTACACTTTCTGCCTCCTTCCTGACTCCTCCTTTATTCTCTCCCTCTCCACCACCACCAACCCCCCCACCTCTGATCCCCTCTGCAATTACCGCAACACTCCGAGACAGGGGAAATGGGTTGCCTGGCAACAGGATGCAGCTGGACCAATAGCATCCCCCCAAATGAGTTGACTGTAATGTGTTTAAACAGAAGGGAGAGAACAAGAGACAGGGAGGAGGGCTTGGTACTGATGGTGAGAGAACAGAAAGGGGAAAGGGAGAGCACAAAGAAAAGATAAAATAGATAGAATAAATAAAGATAGCAGAATCTACAGATGGAAAAAATGACTTCCTAGATAGGATGGAGGTTTTCTAATAGATTTGTTTCTTTTCCTCCTCTCGCATAGTCAAATTTAAACCCATAAATCACACAATGCTCTGACAAGGCCAAATGTGTCTCAAGAGATGCTACTAATGAGATAGTCGAGATGACTTTTGGGAGGACCTGACAAAACACACAGCGGCAAACACAAAGTGACACAAAACAAGAGAAAGAAAATGTTTTAAAAATCCCCCTCTCTCACTTACATACTCTGATTACATATAGAACGAGCAACACTTGCCGCTGGTTCTACCTGTAACTCCACTGACATTAATGGTCTTCCCACTCTCGTCAGCAGCAACTTCCTCTTGTCTGAGCAGCAGAGCAGAGGTGTACGGAGGATGAAGTCTTTTATACTCGCACACTTTCACACCTTCCCCTGCTGGCACCCTTTCTTCTCTTTGCATCGTCCCGTCTCCAACGCCCTCTCTCTCTCTCTCTCTAGGGGAGGGGTAATGGGTGCCTGCCATGTCTGAATCAACCAGGGCATGATGACATCTCTCCCCAGCTCTGTTACCATAGCAACACCAGCCAACCGAGAAATGCCGCTCTCCTCCCCCTGGCTGTCAACTTGCCCTGTATCAATCC
>CAKALG010016413.1:0-12864 GCA_916700815.1 Helicolenus hilgendorfi
CCCCCATCCCTGGCTGAACCCCCACAGCCACCAGCCAGGAGGAGGCTCTCTCCCGGGGCCTGATGTGCTAATGTGAACCTTTGTGGTGCTGAGCTAAGTGGATAGCTAGATGGTTGAACTGCATCTGTAGCTTATAGCTGTGGCATACTGCTTGGATATCACAAAGTAAAAACTGTTCAAATAAATCAGGCATGAATTCATCTTGTATTGAGGTGATGTAAATAACCTCAATTCTGAAGACAAATCATTCCTATGTGTATCATTATGGTCATGCATCTGTTCTACATTTCATTTGACAAAAGGATTCACTAAAGCTAATGTATATTTAAAAAATCTTCTGATTTGATTTTTTGTAAAACCTTTTGTTTAAACCTTAAGAACAGATCTGAAACCCTGCAACAGTGCTCTGCATGGCGTCCCCTGCAAAATTCAATTAGACATAATGTTGCACTGCAATCTATTCATTTGAGGCACCCAGTGAGGCAGCCAGTGGGAGTGTATTGATTGGAGTGTGTCATGTGTGGAAGCGAGAGAGGGGTGGCCACAGTTTTTTGCTTAATGGACTGAAATAAAAGAGGCGGGAAGGGGCTTTAATTAGGGAACAGTGGCAGGGGCATCTAGTTTCCCCTCCCACTAGTTACCCTGCACCCCCTCCGCAGAACACACTCATCCACCCATGCATTTTCACATGCAGATGCTCACAAACACACATACATACGGTACAATTGCACTAGCATTGCATTCACACATACAACAACAAACACATCAACTCTATCACCCGTGCACACACACACACACACACACACGCACATACACTGAGACACACAGGAGGAGGGCAGAGGAGAATGGAGGGGGTGATGGAGGAAAGGATGAAAAAAAACAGAGGGAGTGCTGGGCTCCCGGGGTCTCAGCTGCTGCTAGGGTGCTGCCTGCTCCTCGCAATGAGTTGCAACTGTCAGTTTATTTTATCTCAGGCTTTTCATCATCGCACAGAGCCTGGTTGGAGGAAGCCACCTGAGAGTCTTAGGAATTTGTTGGCTACAAGTCATTAGCAAAGACTGCTGAGATGCGCCGGGGCCAGAGATGTGCGCGGGGTACTGCTGCAGACAAGTGTGTCCCTTTAACCCTTGATAGGCTGATTGGCACGGCAGCTCGGCTTTGATGGCTGGATAATTACATGCAGCCCGGATGACACAGGGCAGGTCAGAGAAGCTGAGCGGTGCAGGTAAAGAAACAAGGAAAAGGGAGATGGTTTAAAATGAAGGCATGTGGAGAAGATTAAAAAGGTGAAAGCATGTCTCTTTCTTTCCCACACAGTTTCAATCTATTATAACTCAAGAATTACTGTATAGACTGCAGGTAAAGCTCTTAACAGAGAGTGAACATCTTGGTGGGGTAGTGGATCTGTTTCACTTGGCTGCACACCCACAGTGAGATAGACATGACTTAAACAGATGAGTAGTTATGTAGGTTATTAGGTAGGTGGATGGGCAGTTGGATGCTGCTTTACAGGATAATTGCAACTCATATTGTCATAGTTTTGGCTTTTAGTTAATATATCTGGGAACATGATAACATTACTATAACAAAGTCAGATGAGGCAAGAAACTAATGGTTAAAGCGGCAGTAGGCAGAATGTTTTTGGCATCATTGGGCAAAGATTCCATAAAAACCTTTCAGCATATTATAATTCAAGTGTTCTGAGAGAAAACTAGACTTCTGCAGCTCCTCATGGCTCTGTTTTCAGACTTAAAAAAATCTTCCAATCAAAGGTATTTTAAGAGGGAGAGCGTTCCTATTGGTTGTTTATTCAACGGAGGCAGCTGTCAATAACTCGCAAACTCCAATCAAACGGTCAAACTAGGCAGCGCTGATCAAATAGGAATCAATATTCTGTTACTGTAATGCCTAATTCTTGCGTAAAATGTTTTCAGAAACATTTTGTAGTGTACTGTTTAGCTGTAAAATGAGAAAGTTTGCTCCAGCTGGTGGGCGGTGCTTGGTATTTCCTCAACTGATCTCAACATGGCTTCGGGGTCACAAACTCCAAAGGCCACCGGAGGACACAGAGGCACATGATTTCTTTTCAGATTACCTGAAAAACTGGTTTGCATGACATGCTGTCCGATCACATCTAAAGGCAAGTGTTTAAGGCTATGTCAAACAGCCACACTTGGAAAAGCTGACCGTCATAGAAAGGGGAGGGAGGCGATAACTGTTCAAATGGGATTGACGTCACACTTTCGGACAGTCTCTCGTCAAATGCATTAATAGTGTTGAACATGTTTGTCCACATTAAAAGTGACAAAAACAGAGAGCTTGAGAAAGAGGCTCAAACCACGATTACTTTCCCACCTCCACGCACCTGGCCAATCACAGTGTGAAGTTTCAGAAGGTTACAAAAATTGTGAAAATTGTTTAATATTGATGTCGGAAAGGTGTGGGGAGACAGGGTTTCAGACATGTAGGCTTGGACTGGCAATCTGGCAACTCTGGCAAAAGATGGGCCCCAAGGCCACCATCAGGAATATGGGAAATAATTAAATGAAATCAAGACAGACAGAGTGGAGTTGAATGAATATATGAATGAAGTGGAAAATAAAGGACCAAAAAAGTAAAAAAGGTGGAGCGGAAAAGGTCAGTGAGAAAGAGAAAAAAAATGTCAAGGCTGATGCTGCAAAATGTTTTAAGATAAGACATTTAGGCTATTATTCAAAAATAACATTATTGTCGATAAAATCCAAACACAAAATCCGTAAAGCTATAACAGTGATAACAGTAACAGTCAGCCAGCACCAAATGAAGGAAAGAATCTGGACAGATGGGAACGGTCCAGATGAAAATTGCCAGAGTCGAATTTTGTACCAGTCTGACCCTGCCAACAAGTGCTTGTGTTGAAGCATAATGACGCCTTTTGATAGGATCAGACAGGTAGTAAATAAATCCATAGTTTAGCCAGTAAAGGTAAAACCAAAACTGAGCTCGCCTGATTGTCTGTTATATTACTGCACCGGAAAACTGCAACTACCTCAAGAACGGAAGGTTGAAGCTCAACCAAGAAGGGTCCTGTGATGGATATTTACAGAGCAGAATAATTTTACTGTTTACTGCATTTGTTTTCTTTTCCTAATAAGTTTCTTGATCTGTCTGATCGTCTGATAGCTCATGTTTCTTGCCCAGATGGATGTCCCATTAGCAATCTTGCTATGGTCCTCCCAGATCTCAGCAATGAACTTGGTAAGTATAATGTTATTATTAACGATAGGACAGATGACCCAAACTATAAAAATAAGACGCTAGTTGTGATAAACCAGAGTTATCCTATAATAAATGTAATGGCAGCAATAGGTAGGCAGCAAAGAGCAGCGCTAATGTGTTCTGTGACCGCTGACTTCATGAAAGAGTTTGGATCACTGAACATGTCATTTCCACTTCGCCGACATGCCGGCCGGCTGCAGATACAGTGACATGTTTGGACAAGTCGGTGCAGTGGCACCGGCAGGATTCGATTCTATAGTATGCACAAGAACTGCCTGCCCGCTTATAGGCTACAGCACCTTACGTCTAGGTTTCCACATGCACACATTCGCATTCCACTCAGCGAGCGAGTGAGCGAGCAAGAGAGAGATATCGATTTATGTTTTTTTTTGGCACTAACGTTACTGATACAACACCACCATAAAACTCTGATTACCGTACGCATTTCAAAGACCAGCCAACAGGCCTGAAAAACAACAACAGCCAGCTAAATAATAGGCTACAATATAGCCAGAAGCGCCTTAATATTACTTTAGGCCCTGAGGCTACGGACGTTTTGGAGGCCCTTCCCTCCCTTCACAATATGCCCCGGCAACATTAATTCAGCACCTTCCGTCAATGGACAGTAAACAGAGTGCCCTCCTAATCAGTAAACACAATATGAAACTCATCAATATAACAAGTGTCAAGACAAAGCTTTGTGATCACAATATGCCACAGCAACATAAATTCAACACCATTCAAACACAATATGAAGTATGGCTGCACTGAATCGTTTGAAGCTTCATTCCTAACGTTGACTTTTGAATTCTAAATTAATATTCGAATGCTGCTTTTTTTTGCATGTCTATAAATTGTGTTTAAACATGGTATTTCTGTGTAACCGCAGAAGGCTAAACCTAGGGGTTTTCAACCTTTTTTCCTCTTGGCCGCGAGCTACTCATCGCATCTAGTTGTGCATCGCCAATAACAGATATCATTTCTGTCTTACTTTTATGGTCCTTCAACGTTTCAGCCACCACCAGTCATCGCCTCTATTACAATGCCGCCCCTGGCGAAGGGCTTTTTCGTTAGGATGTGCGCCACTAAACAAAGCCTCTGTTGCTGTATTGGCTTTCAAAGTCAGTTTGGTAAACAGACTGTTGCCTTTTAAGCCTCGTTTTCAGCTCCTTTACCTTCTCTGTTTATAGACTGCTACCAGCAGGAAAGATTGGATAGACATTTAAACAGGTTTACAAAGTGAATTTGTCTTATCAAACGTATTTATGGACTCTTTTTCACCTTTAGCAAACCACTCAGAAACAGGTAGCGAGCTACTGGTAGGGTTGGAAAGTCTAAAAGTCAAAATTCATTGAAAAGATAGATATAATCATTTCCAAAATTCACAACATGTTTTTATCTAACAACATACTCTACTTCAATCCATAGGCCTATTTGTTGGCGTTAAGCCTTTCAAAAACTACATGTTCAGTGCCAGCCCGTGCCTTTAGGCGCCATTGTGCATAGGATTGTTTCCAACTCCTGTGATCCAAACCTTTCCAATAACTCCAGAGCGTTGTAAATGGTAAATGGTAAATGGACTTGCATTTATATAGCACTTTAGTCTTTCAACCACTCAAAGTGCTTTACACTACGTCAGCATTCACCAGTTCACACACACACATTCATACACCGATGGCAGAGGCAGCCATGTAAGGTGCCAACCTGCCCATCAGGATCTAATCTAAATACTCATTCACACACCGATGGCACAGCCTTCCGGAGCAAAGTGTGTTGCTCAAGGACACTTCGACAAACCACCGTTGTAAAGTCAAAAAGTCCACCAATCACCGGCCTTCAAATGTATTTGCGTCTAACTGCTTGAAAAATAAATCTCAAGCACATTGTTAATGTGCGGTCCATCATTAAGTTAAGTCCATTATTTTGGGGTGTTTTGAGGTTTTAATATCATTCTGTAGTTTCCCAGCAGTATTCCTTATGTATTCAAATGCGAACATTCACATTTTTGTCAAAATATGTATGTTTTAGCGTCAAAATGCTAATTTCCCAAGCCCTTCTAAAAAACTGTTTCCCACGTGACCTGACGTAGGTCTCTGCATGGTGACGCTGCTATATGTACAGTATACTGTATACATCCTTGTACTCAGTATATTAACGTCACCTACAGTAACTTAGATAGTCGGCATGCTCCCAGTTTGGAGAGACAGACAGACAGGAGTACCGGCACGGAAGCTAAGCAATGTTCTGCTGTGTGGGCGCCACAAACAAACTAACCGATTGACTCCCGAGTTCTGTGAGGTAAAATGACTGTCTGGAGTCTGGTTTGGTGGCTTTGAGGACAGCAATATAACAGCTTCATTCCCCTGTCAGAAAGGGCTGTGTGATGGCAAGGTAAAGAGGTGAAAGTATTTTAAATATAGCGTACACTTAAACTGATATTGATTCTTTTAAGTGGCTAAATTAAATTTTTCTTCTGTTTGTCACAATTTTATTTTCAAAATAAAATGTTAAAAAAAAAATGTACGCATGGTACGTACAGGATTACAGCTTCCGGTGCCACTGTGTCTGTGTGACCACTGTGTGCCAAGCTATCAGTAGCCTATTGGGTTTTTTTTCTGTGTAGGATTCCACCACAGATTTACATTTACTTATACAGGGTACCAGCTCATCTCAGATGCCACAATGCCTTGGTCAAAGAGAGCAAAGTCTCTGTAGCTTCTTTTATGCTGACTTGAAAGAGTACATGTCCAAGTGGGAACACAGTATTAAATATGGATTCTGTTTGGGTCCCACTTCAGTTGCCTCCTCGCCCCCACCAAACTCCCAACCAGTGTCAATGTCTCCATGTATGAATCCGAGTAAGTGGATGTTTTTGTAATGCGAAGGCTCCAGAGTGGAGGGAGGCTTACCTTGGAAATGCTGTATGATTACCCAACAAACACAAACAGTGGTTGTAACCTTGACCACACAGAATTATTCTTTGGAATGGATGAAGGGTGAGGAGCAGTAAAATGTGAAATTCCAGAGGGTGTCTCTGTGTGTGTCTAACCTTGTGAAAACACAGAGACGTGAGTTTGATAGAGTTATTACACATCTGTGCTTCTACCATTTGTGCAGCTGAATCTATTACCGTGAGAGAGACAGGGCTAACCTGAGATTCTGCTGGGACATTTCATCACCTCGGTGTCACGGGTCAGGCAATTGCATTAGCCACTGTTAGCTTTTCATTACTAAAATACAAACTTTAAAGATGTCTTTTTGTTTTTCTGAACAGAACACTGTTTACTCTAGCGATGATTAGAGTGTTATTATTTCTTCTGTGCCTCTGAAAATGTAATTTTAGAGGCTGAAGAGAGAGAGCGTATTTTGGCTTGGTGAGCCTTGCTTTTGTTCCAACAACGTGCAGCCAGTTTATTGTGGTTATAAGCATTCAGGAAAATAATTAGCCGAGCACATGTTGTGTATATTAACTACAAGGCTCCTCCGTCTGCTCTCTGGAGTCTTATTTTCTCTTAATGTACGGTAGTTCAAAGAAACAGGGCTGCGCTCGACACTGTATGGTGGTGATGTATCTTCACTCTCACATCAGTCAAAAACTGGTGTATTTCATCATCGCAGCAATCGGTAAACACTCTTCATGTCGAGATCAGGCTATCAGCACATTGTCAGCTCAGTGTGTGTGTTGCTTTACATTGTTAAAGCCATTTAGCTGACATTATTTATCTTTTCCCCACATAAGGAGCGAGTGATCACTTTCAAGGTGTGTCATATATCCATCAGGGAGGGGATATAAGACGCTGGTTATCACTGCTAGACCTCCCCTGACAACTGTCCAATTATGTATATCACACTCGGCCTACTGTTTGCACTAGAAGTAATCAATAAAGGATGTGGCTGAGTGCTCATACATTTTGGTGGAACCAAATGCATGAAAACTTAATCATTCGCTCAGGCTGGCGGGGAATCAAATATCGGTAGGGAACAAGTAGGCAGTGGTTGTTCGCGAGGGGAGGGACTGATTAGTGATTGTAGCACCAAGTTTGATGGGGTGTGGTGGGGGGCGTGAGGAGGGGTTCTCTCTTGACGCGGCAAATGGAATGGGTGACAGGTGGAAATGGGGATGAAAAGGCGGTCCTCCGTTTCATGAATAAATGTAAACACAGCGCCGTGCAATTACCGCGGCTGGTCATCTCTTTTAGGTTGGGGTGGGGGTAAACGTGCAGCTACATCCCTACAGGTCCAATCTAATGAAAACGCGCAGGTTACTGGGGCGTTTAATTGTATATACGGTAAAGCTAAGAGTGAGGACTGTAGGGGCTTGTTGCGGATGAAAGCCCAACCCTACAACTGGAAAATTTGATTCAGTTTAAACATAGCGTTTCGTTTATTGATCCGCTGTGGAAGGTGAGATCATCACAGGAACACGACCTGAACAGATGGATTCATTTGAACATGTCATGAGAACACATGGGTCTTGTTGCTCCGCGGCCCAAAATTACATTTCTAATGGCGGTGATCAGATAAGTATTTTGGTTTCACATTCATCTAAGAAGTTCACTATCTGTCATTCTGTATTTTTTAACAACAGATATGTTCAATACATGATGACTTATTCATTTACATAAAAGTTATATAAAACCTTAAATAGTCTAGATCGACACCAGACTAGAATATGATTCAGACCTAATGTGTCTTTTTAACAATTACAAAAGTTGTTAAATACATTTAATGTATTCTCTAGTCAAGCAGCAATCACACACGACAAGTGCTAATCTGTATCCTGTTTTAAATAAATCTTATGTAACCATCTGCATGCATATGCATATCTATTTGGTATTAACACTTTTCCACCACAGAAGAGGCAGGTCAAAGCATACCACAGTTATATCTTTTCTATTACCAAGGTTAATCAATAATTCATGGGTCACAATAGCAGTCAGGCGGAGGGGGGTGGAGGGGACACCCTGAGATCCTCTCCCTAAGCAGGATCCCCTCAAAAAACAGGAAGAGGAAATCAGAGCCTAAAACCACTCTGTGCAGAAAAAAAGAATCCTCACCCCGCTTCCCTCACACCCACCCACACACCGCTTTGGCAAAAGGCAGACCATAATCACGATCATCATCACTGACACTACGGCGCCCGTTCAGGCATTCCTTAGTGAGGCGATAACCTTTTCTTTCCCCTCTCTCCCTGCGCCGGTCTCTGAGTAGTACTCACACCATCACTTAGAGCATTAATCAAAAAGCATGTGCCTAATGGCTCCTGACAGGCAGCGCCCATAATGGGCTGCAGTCCAAGCCTGCATCTTCCTCACGCATCTGGTAACACTAACAGCAGAAGCCCGAATACAGCTGCCTGCGTGGCCACCGCTAGATTGTTAATGACAGTGGGTGATACGGTCTCACTCACCATAAAACACTTAGGGCCCTGAGATGTTACCACATCATGCATGAAGAAAGCTTTTTGATAGTATGCTAATCTCAGCCATTACTGTGGGATGATTTACAATCACTTAAACAGCACATGAGCCGGCTGTAGAGACACTGGCTGGCTGGATGGCTGGCTGGCTGGCTGGGATAATAAAGACGCTGGCGCGTGTTGATCATTAGAGAGCTCTCGCTCTATCTCTCCCTTTGTGTGTGTGTGGAAGCATGCACTCTGGATGCAGTGGCATTTGGCTTAATTAGTAAGCGGTTTTAACATGAAAGAGACAAAAGACAAAAGGGAGAAAGCGTGTTGTGCTTCGTAGTGGTGCAGCGTTGTTTACTACCTGTATACAGTATGTGCTGATGGTAATGCATTAACAAAGCATTGTGAGGTGCAACAAAGAAAATGTAAACATTATTAAAATGACAATAAATTCTGTTTTTATTTGACTTGAAGGTCAAATAGACAAATGATTTTGATTTCTCAGTCAAAGTGAAAAGAACTACTATCCCTCTTTTTCCAAATAAGGCTTTTTCATAAATCTATTATCAGTGAAGTATGATGGAATAACCAACAATGTGCAATCAATTTTAAAGCCTTTATGAAAGAATGAAGCCTTTAGAAATTAATAATACTACACATACTGGAAGTTCATGACAAATTCCAGAGGTCAGGTTTTCACGTCACGTCACAAACCATGTTTACTAAAAGGCCTTCAATTTTGCCAGAACAGATAAATTTGACTCAGCTGCGACTCAATATCATTTCAGCTAATAATGAATAGGATTTGATATTTTTGTTTAGGAATTAAAGTGCTCATGAACAAGTTTTTAATAAATGAAATAGAGTGGATCAAGTTCTTTATTTGAAGTATTGAAACACCACGGGATAGAATTGTGTCTTTCCACACCATAATAAACAACAAAGCAAGGACACACTGGGTAGCACTAGGGCAATCTAATTTAACGATTACTTTCATCGTTGATTAATCTGTCGACTATTTTCTCGATTAATCGATTAGTTGTTTGGTCTTTAAAATGTGAAAAATGGCGATCAGTGTTTCCCAAAGCCCAAGATAACGTCCTCAAATGTCTTGTTTTTTCCACAATTCAAAGATATTCAGTTTACTGTCATAGAGGAGTAAAGACACCAGAAAATATTCACATTTAAGAAGCTCAATCAGAGAATTATGACTTCTTTTCTTTACTCAAACCGATTAATCGATTATCAAAATAGTTGCCGATTAATTTAATAGTTGACAACTAATTTATTCATTGATTAATCGTTACATCTCTAATCCTCCTAGTCCTCAAAAGGGATGAGTTATTCACTGAAATGCTACTGAATGACTATTGTTTGCCAGGGCGCCCGATGTATTAATGTATGATCAATGTAATTATAACAGTAATCTTTTATTTATATTGTGACAGAAAAAAAGTTATTTTGATCCTTAAAATAAATGAATATCCAAAGATGTTTTTATAATTCACAGAGCAGCCCGTGTTCAAACACTAATATGTCCTCCAATAAACATGACAACATGCTGGTTTCACCAGCGTTTTGCTGTGTTTGACAATTTATGTTACCAGGCGACATGCCATTCAGCAACCTGCTGCCAGTGTGTAACACCTAGTTTTTCGATTGCTTTTTCTACATGTAAAGCTAGGAAATTGCATCAATATTTCATAGGAGGCAGCATTTTCTTGTGCACAGATTCAATGGGCAAGGAGATAAACAGTGGGGTATTAATAATGCAGTGCGGTGACACTGACCTTATTTTGTGCCTTTCAACCTGCGCTGATATTTTGATGCACAGTGCCCCGCTACTCTCTAGCACACAGGAGGTTTTCACGCTCTTTGTTCAAAGCCTGGAAAAAAAAAAGACACTTCCTGTTTGACAGAGGTTACATCACTGCCTAAACCACCTAAAGATATTAACCAAAATGCTGGGGCTACAGTACAGTACGTGCTGTTTTTTTTTGGATACACTGTGGAAATACATATCTTCATTTTCACAGAAACAATGTGAATGCTAAGTGTCGGTTTGACAACTGGTGTTGACAGCTGAGCAGATGCCTTGAAGGTGAACTGTGAGCGGCTTTGACAGGGGACTAAAAAGGCAGCGCAGCAACCTCTTCTTCACTGCAGTATGGGGAAGATACTAAGCAGCCGAGAAAAAGCCTGTTAGTCCAACTTCGGGTCACCTGGTACAAATAAACATGTCTAAAGAATGAATGTGAAAGGAAAGATGCAATATGGCTCATGAGGTGCACAAGGAATTTTATGCTTTGTAGATATAACGCAGGGCACGGCCATGATAATTTATCGTCTTTCAATGGATTCATATCGTGATGAAATCATATATCGAGATATCATGATACACAATGACGTCGTCTAAATTGATAATAACAAGCACATACTAACTCAAATTTCTCAGAAAACATGATCATTTTGCACTAAAGTTCTTAATTGAAGGAGAAAATTTGTCTCATTTGTCAAGTATTTCATTCACACAGGAGTATACAAACAGGCTTTACCATGTGGTTATTTCATATAGACTATTTATTGAATTACCAGAAAACATGCAATATTGTGATATATATATATATTGTTATTGAGATATGAAATGACCTATATCGGGATAGAAGATTTTAGGCCATTTTGCCCAGCCATAATTTAACGTGTCAAATTTTGAACGCAGTGTCAATGTGGGAAAGAAATGAAGCCCAATCAACAAACAAAAAAATGTACAACAACATTGAAGGGTGTGCAAAAATGTATAAAATAATTCCATATTTCTTGTCATAATAATGATATCAAGTTCTCAAGAATAATTCAATATTGTCATTTATCAACTTTCTGCAGAATCATGGCATACCGTGGATTATATAAGATTGATATTGGGGAACAATTATTAGTATTAATATCATTATATTGATATCTCCCAGCCCAAGCAATGCACTACTTCTTATGAACAAATACAAAAACCCTGGCATTTATACTGTAATAGGAAGAAAAGTGTACTTCAACTGTATGATTTTTAAATGCAATAAACTGCCTGTACTGACATATCTATGCTTTTTATTACTATTTTAACAACTCCTTCAATGTTTAAAGTAAATAACTTCATGAAAGCCTACAATCTAACTATAAACCATCTGTAAACAAATAGATTATGCTGTTATCAGACACAACAATGAGAGAGATTAAAGTGTAATATGACATTAAGCATGTCATGCTAAAAACTGAAATCCATCCCTGACAGTACTGGAGCATTTTGTGGAACAACTTGAGCCTACAGGTCATACATCACACTGATCCTTATTTAGCACCGCTGCTGCCTATTTCCCCCGTTTCCATCTATTACTTAAATACGATGCCAGTGTTACATATTCAGCCAGAAGATATCCATTTAAAATCTATAATTCATGTGTTAAACATTTTATTTGGCACGTTTTAAAAATAAATAACCTAAAAGTGTTTTTAAATATCTCTCTGACCCCTGAGACCGTGTGTGTACATGTGTGTGTATGTGGGTGTATGTGTGGTCTCTGCATGAGCTTGTTCTCTCAATCATTAGTGGTTTTAGCAGCGGTCATTTCTCTATGCAGAACAGAAACACTTGTCCCATGTTGCTTTCGAGACAAGCCATCTGAGTGCATGTGTGTGTTTGGCCTCTGGTTCACACATTTACAAAAAGGTGACAAACAATGACTAAGCCCCATCTGCCAGGAGCTTTTACCATGAGTGTTATAACAACCAGTAATAAGTGTAAATAATAAATGGCCCATATCTTACCATGAGGGGGCCTCGGCAGCACTGCTAAACTATTTAAGGTGCCTTGTTGATGGGAGTTATTTTTTGCTGTGGGGTTGTAGAAATTCTCTGGCTTCCCAGTAGAGTTTTGGCCTGACAATAAACAACAGTTTAATACTTTATCTAATCCCTGCCAGGAGGTGAGTCCAACAGCAAGCTCTTGCAGATGTTCACATCCAATAATCTATCCATAATTGATGAAACAGGGAGGTCAGATGTAATGGTTGCTGCCATTCCAGCAACAAATAAATGGTTATTGACAAAACAAGCCAGTGTGGCACTGAGTGGGCTGTGAGATGACAGGCATGGGGCGGAGAGGAGAGGAGAGGAGAGGAGAGGAGAGGAGAGGAGAGGAGAGGAGA
>CAKALG010016416.1:0-13297 GCA_916700815.1 Helicolenus hilgendorfi
ATGCTGTGTTAGTTTTACTCCAGATGTAACGGGACGCACACCTTCCAAAAAGTTCAACTTTTGTCTCATCAGTCCACAGAATATTTCACTAAAAGTCTCTGGGATCATCAAGATGGTTTTTGGCAAAAGTGAGACGAGCCTTCGTGTTCTTTTTGGTCAGGTGTGGTTTTCGCCTTGTGACTCTCCCATGGATGCTATCTCTGCCCGGTCTCTTTCTTATTGGTGAATCGTGAACACTGACCTTAACTGAGGCAAGTGAGGCCTGCAGTTCTTTAGATGTTGTTCTGGGTTCTTTTGTGACCTCCTGGATGAGTTGTCGATGTCTTGGAGTCATTTTGATAGGCCGGCCACTCCTGGGAAGGTTCACCACTGTTCCAAGCTTTCTCCATTTGTGGATAACGGCTCACACTGTAGTTTGCTGGAGTCCCAAAGCCTTAGAAATGGCTTTGTAACCCTTTCCAGACTGATAGATGTCAATGACTTTGTTTCTCATCTGTTCTTGAATTTCTTTCGATCGCGGCATGATGTGCTGCTTTTTGAGATCTTTTCGTCTACTTGACTTTGTCAGACTGGTTATATTTAAGTGATTTCTTGATTGAACAGTGATTGGATAGTGAAATTGAACTCAGCTTTCCAAAAAATTTGGTTGATCACAGTTAATTCATGATTAAACAAGGGGGGGCAATTACTTTTTCACATAGGGCCAGGTAGGTTTGGATAGCTTTTTCCCTTAAAAAAATGAAATCATTATTTAAAAACTGCATTTTGTGTTTACTTGGGTTATCTTTGTCTTACATTAAAATTTGTTTAATGATCTGAAACATTTAAGTGGGACAAATATGCAAAAGCATAAGAAATCAGGAAGGGGGCAAATACTTTTTCACGGCACTGTATAAGTAAAAAGAATATACATAAGTTAAAAATAAATTAAATGTAAAACAAAAAAATAAAATAAAATCTATTTATATATACATATATATACTGTATACATATATACATACATACACATATACGCACACACAGTATATACACATATACATATATGTGACATCAAATGAAACAAGGTACCAATTTCTTCATTACATTTAAGGCACCTGTCAGGAATACTGGGAAATATTTATTATTTTTAATATGTATATAAATATTTTATATATTTATTTCAGCCCCCAAAAGAGAGTAAATTCAACTGCACAAGTTAATTAATTTGAGAAATATCTGCAACGTTTTCTAAAGGTTTATGAAAAATGATATCACCTTAAAATCACCTGAATATAATGGCTTTATGTTTACTTAATTTAGGGGTTCTCAAACTTTTTTATTAGATCCGCAGTGGAGAAATCTGCAATGTTATTGAATGTTGATACCATTTACTTACCTTTATAAAGAGGGGGATTTTATTAGAATTACATTTGGACTCAACTTGACAGGATTTATAACCTATATTTCAAGTAACTGATCTTTCAGAAAATGAACAGTAGCAAGACTGGCATACATGTAGTCCTAATAAATCCAGATCCTTATCAGTCTAAAGCTGACTTTCAGTAAGCACTTCAGTTTCAAAATAATTAACTTATTGCTCTGTGTCAACATCATATCAGAGTTTCTATTGGCCCAAAGCTAACGTGGGTGGAGTAAATATGCTTTGTTTTATTGACGCAAATGCACTTTTTAATGATACAGCACCATTTTATAATTTATAGCTAATTATCTAGTGGACCCTGGGTGTCCCCGGATCCCACTTTTAGAATCACTGACTTAAACTACCCCTTGTTTCCTATGACTGACATGTGACAGGACTCCTTTATGTAGGAAGAAGTATGCTAGAAGTTAAACTCATCTACAACTTGCGATTTATAGCACTTTTTTCAATTTCAATCTCAACCCCGTCCACCTATTTTTAATGAATTCTCACCATCACCAATAACTGCTGTCAAAAATAATTGGCAGCCGGAGCTTCAGTTCAAAGTGAAGGCCTGTAGTTCCACTTTACTGTAAGTGATAATATCTCTCCACCAGTGATTGATTTGCTCACAGTGATCCAAAGGGAATGGTTGGCAAGTAAATTACCTTCCTTCACATTTCCTCTAAAATCTATATTTAAAAAGGGGAGGAGGGTGTTTGATCAATGCGTAATCTACTACCATCCACTGTCTCTAAATCACTGTCCTCTGCCTGTTATCAAGCAGGACTACATTTTCTTGGACTTTCTCTCCAGTCTGACGTTTGCAGAGTGCAGTTTTCATAAACAAATCCGTCTTAATTCCCAGAGAAAACTGTGCAGTTTTTTTTAACTCTGCATCTCTGCAGTGACAGTCAGCGGATCATCTCAACTGTCGTCTTCGCTCAGCTTTCTTTGTATCTAAAATGTCTGGTCAATACACATAGACGCAGAGCCAGGAGGCACACTAAAAATTAAGGTCATTCAGATGAACAAATGGGACGATTCTACTTGTATCAAACACACAGACCTGCATGTACACGCACTTCCACAAAACCACTTGTGCACAGGCAAGGATGTCAGGTGCACAAATGCTCCTATCAGCTGTATCAGGTGTCACTCAGAAAGTGGAGAGAGAGAGAGAGGGAGGAAAAGAGGGTGTGATGCTGTTTTGCACAAAGTGAAATGAGGCGGTGAAGGACACAGAGGAGGGATTTCTCTGGCACACATTCAAATGCAACAGCAGCATCCCACAGTTTGTCCTCCCCTCCTCCTCCTCCTCATCCTCTTCCCACCACACAACGCAGGTAGGCAGCGTCCCCTGAGGAAACAGCCTGTGACCCTCTCCATGGTCGTTTCTAATGTGAGGTAATGCAATTTACTGTCTGATGAGATGCAGACATTGTTTATTTGGGAAGCCGATTCACCCAGATCTGGGTCAAATAGTATTTCTTAGAGTTTACAGCTGCAGAGCATTTTCTGATTTTTATTGATACGTGGTTAAAGGTGCTATATGTATCAATTTGAATACATTAGTAGTAATGAGTCAGTTGCTACCATGCGGTAACCTCCAGTGCTGAGAAATGAAGCCAACACCTCTTTGCCGATCCACCGACGATCCACCTCTTTGCTCATTTTTGGATTAGCTGCCAAGATGGCGTCGACCGGAGACGCCCACTTTGAGCTTCACAGCGCCTCTTCGGAAACCTATGAGTGACGTCATGGATACTACGTCCATATTTTATACCGTCTATGCTTGCTACCGGCCAATACAGTAAATGGGCTGTATTTATAGGACAACACCATCACAAGCTATAGCCTCAAAAATCAACACAACATTGGATCAACACCTACAGTCTCAACCAAAAGTTAATATTTTAAGTTAAAGGAAGTACGATTTATTGCAAGGTTGTTGTATTAGATTTTACACTGTTGAGGTTTCCACTTTTGTGTAAAATGTATAGTCCTTATTTGGCCAACATGTTAGCAGAATATCTTTGAATAATATAATCTTAACTTTCAGAAAACCCTCAGTTTGATAGAACATGAATAGCCTCCTGCTCCTGAATCCTTCTGGTTTACTTTTGTCTTTGTTGTTCTGTACGAACAAAATAAAACTGTTAAAAAAAACATATATATATATATCATCCAGAAATATCCAATGATCTCAGTAGTGCAGTTCCTCCATGAGCTGCAGGGTGACTGGACCATTTGTGTTGTATTTCTGTTATGAAGAGTATTCGTTCATTTTCATCAGTTCCCGGGGCACAAGGGTTGCATCTGTAGAATTCAAATAGGATATATAATATCACCTAAAACATAATGCTATATCTGTGTGAGAAAGTTATAATATTCACAATTGCTCAAGTGTGTCACTTATATGAAGTAATCAAGCAGCGGTGAAAGGAATATTTAACAGTTAGATTTGAAGTAATTAAAAAAGTAACTAGTAAATATGGCTGTCAAATAAATGTAGTGGAATAAAAAGTAATATAATAGAAGTATTATGTAGCACAACATGTAAATACTCAAGTAAAATACAGGTAACGTTACCTAAAAACCGTACTAAAGTACAGTATGTTACTTACAGTAGCTAACATTAGTGCTTTTCACCATATTATGTTAGCATCGAGTTTGACTTGCTGACTTTTATACCACATCACACTGACATGACTTTTCAAAGCTTCGTCTGCTCCTTATATTGCATTTAAAGACAGCGACAGTTGCACAGCCGTGTCCAAAAGCACAAAGAGGACGAATACAAAAATGTGTGATTCCCTTCACGTTTAATTCCCTTCATCAAATTGGGACTTTGGAGTCTATTTGCTTTGAAGTACTCCAGTCAAGTTAATTAGTTCCAAACATTTTCGTCTTTTTTCTTCTTTTGTTATTCACGGGACATAAACTCTTGTCAGTGTAACTTGCTGGTAATATTAATCACGATCACCCTCCCACCACCACCACCACAACCACCGCTAGCAGCAGCAACAACATGCACGCACACAGCATCAGCCAACATTACGCTATTTTTCCATGACATAGGTTGCATTTGATTTTCATAACCACACATTCCAGCAAATAAGATCAATATGTGAATACAGAGATGATGACAGTATTCATCTAGAGGCAGTTGTGTGGTGGTGGTGGTGGTGGTGTTACAGCACAGTGGGTGCACTGAGGAGATACATGCACTGTATCATGGCCCCAATATCCATGTCAACTTCAATTAGGCCTAATTCTTTAAACAATAGGTCAGGATTCAGGACCTGCAATAGCTGCCAGGCCCGACTGCTCCAACATCCCTTCATGTCAAGAGCACTAGTTTTAATTAGTCTGGGTCCCAGGGTGGCAGGCTACATTTATCACATGGGTCCCAAGCCTAAAAAGTTTAAGCACCCCTCCTCTACGGGAAGCTAAAGTCAACGCAATGTCAAGTGCAGCCTAATTCTGACAGTCCTGCTGCAAACTACAACGCATTTACCAAAAAGTTTCAGAGTTGCTCTTCCTGCTTTGTTTGTTTTTTACAAATATTAATTATTTTTTCACATTATAATGAGCAAGTTTTCCTGCTTTACCCCCTACATACTAATGCACACAATTAAAATAGCTGCAGGATGTAACCTAACATTGGGATTTAAACAGATGTTAATGATCTGCCAAATGCAGCTGTGGCATTTTGAGCAATTTTACAATTAGCCTTCTATACCTGGTGAAATGTTTTAGACATCTCGTGTAAAAATAAAGCTACATAGATGTGAACGTTTCTTCTTTGACCTTTATTTAACAAGAAGTCTCTGGACATTTGCATTCTACACATATCAATAATTATAATATTTTTTTAGAAATTTGCCTTTGGCTTCACAGTTTGGTTAAAACACATCAGAGTAAATTTAAATACATACAATAAATAGCACAACATGCACAGTATAGATAATAATAACGGATATGATCCCAGTGTGAATTTAGTAAAGCTATTGCATTAAGGTAAGTAGTCAGGAAAAGACATTAGGACGTAATTATTTGACTATTCGACCGCAGCTTAAAGGTACAGTGTGTCGGATTCGGCGGCATTTGGTGTGGTTGCAGATTGCAACCAACTTAGTAGCCCTCTGCTCACTTCTCCCTTTCCAAGACGGCGGTAATGTGAGCCACCGAGTGCAAAAGCGTGGTAACATCGTTCGCCTCACTCATAGGCCATCCTTACCATAATAACACAACTTTAGGAGCAGTCAGACGGAGGCTGGCGGTACCACGGTTTTGCACTCTGCGGCTCACGTTACCGCAGTTCACAAGTAAAAACATAAAAGGCTCTCTCTAGAGCCAGTGATTGGTTTGTTTGTTCTGTTCTACTGTAGAAACATGGCGGAGCAACATGGCGGACTCCGTGAAGAGGACCCGCTCCCTATGTAGATACGAAGGGCTCATTCTAAGCTAACGAAAACACAACGATTGTTAGTTTCAGGTGATTATACACTAATGAAAACATAGTTATGAACATTATATTCCATCTCTGCTAATAGATCATCCAAAATGTTCGGAGTTCGTAACTATTTGTGGGAAAATGGTAGAATCACTAGAAAACTGAACTATCCCTGAGTTAAAACATGAAACTGAATTGCCTCCTCATAGTTAACTGTTCATCAGTGTGAGTCAGCTTTTCGAAGGAGTTCACTGAAAGTTGACTGTGTGATTTACACTCTGCCATATCCTGATATACACATCTCATCATCTTCTACACCCCTGAACAAGTTTGCAATGATCTATAACGACCTTCTGGGTAACCTTGATATCCACAGACACTTTGAGCGAGTTAATCCTTTCTCACTGGCCCTCCCCCAGAACTCGGTCTGAAAGGGCTACCTGTTGTCTGTGTGCTTCCCAATTATAGTTTTCTCCTGAGTAAGCATACATTAGGTGACTCATCAAGAACGGCTGTCTGCCAGAGCTGGCTGGAACGCAGTGTATTATTTCAGCATCAGTGTGTATTTCAGGCTGAGTGAGAGGGGGGAGCGAGGCCATAAACTTAATGGGTTAGTTCACTCAATAAAGCGGCGACTTGTATGACTTGGAAGCTGCCCAAAATATAACATACTCAGGAGTGTCAGCGGTGGTTTTTCAGGGGGAATTTGAGAGGAGGTGAATGTGTTTTTATGTCTTCTTGTCTTTCTAGGACTGACTCAGAATAAAATGTCTGAGGAGAGAACATTTTAGGGGCCACATTTTTTTACAGAAACTGGTTCATTTAGTGTTGAATTTAGGGGTTAAACGTTAAGAAATAAATGTGTGTGTTCATTTATGTATGCAAATATGTCATATGTTATATTGTGGTGTTTTTTTGTGCACACAAACAAGTCCAGCAGCGTGCAGGACTTGTTTGTGTGCTGGAAGATTCAGACAGCATCATGTGTCCCGTGTTAACTGAGTTTGCTCATGTCTGTCTTCTCTGCGGTGTGTTAGCAAAACACTTGATTCAGAGCATCGGGAGAGTTCGGCCTGTTGGGGAGAAGTTTTGTAACCACTTAGAGTAAACTGACACTGCGTGGAAATACAATTACAATGTTCAGAGCTCCATGGAAAACAGGATGGAGCTGAAACATGTGGGAGAAGTTTAAGAGTGGAATAAGTTAAAAACCAACAGCATTTTTCAACAAAGTTATTCTTAAAAATACAAAGCCGACAGAAACACTCATTGTTATCGCCTGACTGATTCATCATAAAGTGCATTTTTGGCACATACGAATATATTTACATTTTGGGGGGTTCCTCAGATATTGAAATTACAATTTGTTGGTTTTAAAAGTGAGTTAAAATTGATGCTTAAATCTGCAGAAAAAAGGTGAAAATAAACAAATTCTGTCTGCTTGATGTTCTAGCCTCCAGTTTAGCTCATCAAGTTAAAATCAACTGAGCCAGCATGCAGAGTTTTTTGAGTCACTCAAATACAAACCTGCAGCTCACCAGTGAGAGTTCATTGTTCTCTAGACCTCTTTAGCTGTGGAGAATAAATGTAGTATATTCTCTTAAGGTGAGACGATGCTTTTATCAGCCCTCATCCATGTTCTTGAGCTTCACTGATCCCGTCAGGTTGCAGAATTAAAGAAACTCCTGTCTGGATCTGCACCGACATTATTTCATCTCTGCGTGTTTGACTGTTGTTCCAACTTGCTGAGTTTTCTTTGGCTGTGTCTCCACTGTTCCTTTACAACTGCTGTGAAACTGATTTCAGGTGTTTCTTTTTTGTGTTGTTTTTTGTTTTTAGAATTTTGCCTTTATTTGATAGAGAACAGTATGAAACAATACCAGAAAAAAAGTTATTTAGTGCCATGTGTAAAAGCATGCTAGGAATATTACACGGCCCACACATACACACTTTGGGAGCACTGTCATATACACGCACACATTGAGACAGCCTGTAATCTGAACCTTGAAATATCTAGTCAATTTAGGGATTTTCTTTAGTAGATCTTGGTCATGTTCTTTCAGCCGTTGTGCTTTTTCGTTTTTGTGCACCATGATCATGACCGCTATTCTGTCCAGTAGTGACGTATTATTTGATCAAAAAATGATTTGTCTCTCGCCGTTGACTATCGTACATATTTTTTTCCGGAATAAAGTCCCATGGGGTCCACCGGAAGGGGAGGGACTTTGCCTCTCTATTTCAGGTGTTTCTTAAGAGATTTTATGAAATGACGCACTGTTCGCAAGCCTCCATTTTCTCTTTTAAACCAAATGTGTTGACATAATCCATTTTATATGCAGGAGGTTATGCTATGTTTGTTTGTCCAATCTAACCATTTACATACCTTTTAAACAGTATACATCCATCCATCCATTATCTGTAACTGCTTATCCAATTCAGGGTCGCAGAGGGACAGGTCACCAGACTATCACAGGGACACAAAGAGACAGACGAAACATTATACAGTCTTTTTAAAATAATGTCATAAGGATAATGAAAAACAAATCATTTTCACTTATCTTCTCAATCAAGTGCATCATTCTGCCAGTTTACAATATAAATAATTCTTTAATAGACCCTTTATTTTCCATGCAAAATATAAAGCCAACAGGTAGAGATAGTTGGCAAAATTGTTCATATTTAATTCTTTCCTTCACAGCAAATCACAAGCCAAACCCTTTATTCTATTTCCCCTAAATGTTTCTGGCTGTTACAATGACCTCATTTACAATTAAATCAGTTTTTACAGTGCTGTGGAAACGAAACCAGCGACAGAGCAGTGAGCTGGTCTCTCTGTCTGTCCGTCTGACTTCATGTTGGCTTGCTTTACTCTGGAATCCCTCTGCATATCAATGACTTCATGTCAAAACAAGCCCCAAATCTCCCTCTGCTGCTGCTGTGTGTGTGTGTGTGTTTGTTTGTGCATATTTGTGAGCCTGAATGACTGTCCATAAGCCTCTTTACATAGGCTGGGGGTTAAAAGGCCAGTGTTTCTCTCTGATCATATTCCTGGCAGGCTGGTCAAGTGCAGAGCGAGCGAGGGAGATATGTCAATCAAGTGAGAAGAAGGCAGAAAAATGAAAGTAAGTGTGTGCGTGTGTGTGTGTGTGTGCTGCAGACATTTCACCACCACACTACCTGCTTTGTGAATTTTATATCTTCTGGCAAAGCAAGAAACACAGAGAGATCAAGCTGTCGGGGGGAGGAAGAAGCCTGGCAAGCCGAGCTGTGTTAGCTCACCTACAGTCTGCAGTTAGCCAGTGAGAGGCTGGTGCTTCAATTTTAACGGACTACAACGTCCAAATAGGTATTTTTCACAGCAGACATTTTGACATATCATAGCAGGAAAAGCACAAGTGTAATTAGCAGCCAGTAGCCAGTTCCAGGTTCAGGTATTGTGCAAGCTCACTCACTGTTATGACTCACTGAGACACTTCAATGGAAAATGAAAGAAAATGTTAAAGGGATTAGTTTCACCTGTGTTTTTTTCTGCTATGACAAGTCAAATGTTTGCTGTTAAAAAGACATACTGTGAGATGTGATTATTTCACGTTTATTTCCATAGAGAATTGCACAATATATTTTCATATATTTATGTTAATGTATTAACTTGATGAATTTACATGTCACACATTTAATTAATTATATAAAGCACTAAATGGTTTAGGACCAAAATACATTTCTGATCTTCTGCTATGTTATGAACCATCCAGACCTCTCAGGTCATCTGGATCAGGTCTGCTTAGTGTCCCCAGAGTCAGAACTAAACATGGAGAAGCAGCATTCAGTTTTTATGCACCAAATATTTGGAACAAGCTCCCAGAAACCTGCAGGACAAGCTCCAACTCTGAGTCTGTCTGGAGTCTGGAGCCACAAAACATTTGAGCATTGTGCTGAAGGTAACACACTTTATAGTCTAAGTATACAGTATATAAGTCTAATACAGTGAGGGCCAAAGTGCAAATGTACGACAGACTATGAGGGCAATGTTAAGGGGAAAAAAACATCTGAGATTTCCAGAATAAAGTCATAATATTACGAGAAAAAAGTCGTAATATTACAAGAATAAAGTCATAACTTTACGAGAAAAAAAGTTGTGACATTGCGAGAATAAAGTCATAACTTTACGAGAAAAAAATTCATAATATTATGAGAATAAAGTCATAACTTTACGAGAAAAAAGTCGTAATATTACAAGAATAAAGTCATAACTTTACAAGAAAAAAAGAAAATAACACATAAAATCACTACTTTATAATATTATGACTTTATTCTCATAATATTATGACTTTATTCTCGAAATCTCAGATTATTTTTTTTCCCGCAATGTGGTCCTAATACTCCGTCGTACCATAGACCTACAACAATGATAAATAAAAATGAAATGAAAAATTGTTCATTTGCATTTTTAAAAAGAGCTGCAGGTTGACCCCTGCTTTAGTGTAATGATCTATGAGCCATGTTGTTTGTAAATTTGAATTTGTTCATAAAAAAAAAAGAAGCTCCTGTTTACAGGGTGTATTTCCAGTCAGTCGCAGCTCTCAGCTCCACCGCGGTGTGTCGCTGTTTGTAAACACACTAAGCTGTAAAACTACTTCCTGTACCTTCTTCTCAGACAGGAAGTCTCCTTTGTTGACTCGTCCTGTGCAGAGCAACATGGCTAACCTGGACGTGGAGGACTTTATCCAGCAGAACAGAGCTGTAGCGGAGCAGGTAGAGACGTTTCGAGGCTACTGGGAGAGTGAGAAACACTGGCAGGCCCGGAGGGAGTTCATCCTGAGGAACATCGGGGACTACGAGGACCCGCATCTGGACCAGCTGATGTCTCTGTCCATGGTCTGGGCCAACAACGTCTTCCTCGGCTGCAGGTGAGGAAAACACAACGTGTTCTTCATCACAGACACAGTTTAGTTACTGAACTTGAACTGAACTTAACACATAGTGTGTTACAACTTCTCATAAGTCTCATAAACTTACCTTTGTGTGTGTGGAAGCATGTATTTAGGTTCAAAATCTTCTTCTTCTTCGTCTCATTCTCAACTCTTTAACTGTCTCTCTGCTGCCCCTTGTGGCTGGAAAGTGAACACACAAAATAAACTGCAGTTGCATTTTTTTCCCCTTAACGATCCCATATTATAAAAGTGAGATTTTCACGTTTTTTTTTTATCATAAAACAGGCTTTAGTCCAATATAAATACTGTGAAAGTATCGAAACACTCAATCCACAGGGAAATACACACAGCCCGTATTCAGAAACTCTGCATTTGAAACAAGCCGTCAGGATTTCTGCCCATTCGTGATGTCAGAAATATACAATATTTAGACCCTTGATACAATTTAGAATGTAAACATTCTAAATGTGTCCCAGTTTATTCGCGGTTGCAGTGTATGTGAATGACATCAGCTGACAGGAAGTACACATGGACCACAGCTGTTGCCTAGCAACGCAATTATGTTGCAATTAATAATAAATAAAAATGTGTTAATTTGAGATTTTTTTTTAACAAGTTGCTACGATTAGTATGAATTATTAGTATTATCTTTAAATAGCTTGTTTTGCCCGATCATCAGTCAAAAATCCAGAAATCTTGAGTTTACTATCATGTAAGACAAAGAAAATCAGCACATCTTTGAAACTGAGAAGCTTGACAAACAATTAATCAGTTATGAAAATCAGTTTTCAGTCAGTCTGTTAATTAGATTATAGTTCCAGCTCTATCAGCAGTTTCCGCAATATTTGCATTCTTACTTAAGAAACAATGTGACCCCCCCAGATGAATCAAGGATGCCGAATAATTGTGGGTCGTTATATTAACAGAACATTTCTCGTCACTCACGGCAGGTATAGCACGGAGCTGCTGGAGAAAGTGAAGGAAATGGCTGAAGGCGTCGTGGTGGAGGACGCGCCGATCTTCAAGACACGAGACGAGATTATGAAGAAGCAACAGGTACATCTGTGGACACACACACACACACACACACACACACAGGTATGTTAACAGAGTAAAATCCTTCATGTATTCCTCTCTCTTCCATCACAGAGTCGATGACCAGCTCGGTCGGATCAAGGCTGAAGACCGGTGTTTACATACAGAGCTTGTAGCAAGTCGGGCCACATTTCATGTGGTTTGTTGTTATGGATGTGATCAGTGAGTGTGAACTTTTTTTATCAAAAGCAGAAAGACTGTGTTACTCAGTATTTCATTGTAAAGATGTTTTTGCCAGTGTGGGAGCTTCAATGCTCGTCCATTTTTACACCATTGTTTTACTTTTTTTTAAAGCGTAGTTGTTGTTTTTAAAAAAAAAAAAATCAGATGAAAGATGACACTGGATCTTGTCTTAATGTCTGAAACACAATAAATGACTTACTTTCTTCTCATGGGATTGTATTTTTTTTTGCTAAAAAAGATGGATCATAGTAATTCTGTGCTGAATAAACAAAACATTTTCTCTTATCACCACCTCAAAGCTTTAAAACACAACCCATTGTCCAGCTGGTTAACGGTCTTAATCGGAACAGAACGCACATTTCTTTCACAGTTCAGTTTAGGGTTGTTTTTGCATACTTTATCTTCAAGTTGGCTGACTTCCTCTGCAGGCAGATTATTTTCCTTCCGGACAATAATAAACCATTTCTGAGCACAAACTCAAACTTTAATCGTGACCAGCGAGGAAATGGTATTAAATAAACAGATTAAGAGTTGGTTTGGTGAGACTTTATAATAACCATCATTTATTAATGGTAAATTGATAATTACACTAATTAAATTTAGTTGATAGTTATTTTACTGTTAAACCATGAATTGATAAATAATGTTTACAAATTATTAGTAGTGCTATCATTTCTATTATTTTCACAGTTTATTGTGGCACACAACATTTGATATACTATATGAAGTAGTTGTTAATAATCATGCAATTATTTGTAAACCTTTAACACATTGTATAACATCCATAAACATTACATAGGTAGACCAGATATTTGTAGCACTTTGTTAATGGTAAATAAGTGGTTTTTAAACCATCTATTAACATTATTTAGATGGCTATTATAAAGTGATAACTGATGATTATAGTACCTTGTTAAATGGTTAATAAATACGTTGTAAAATATCTATAAACATTATTTAGATTGATAGTTAACACTTTGTCAATGGTTAATAATTGGTTTCTGGTCCATCTATCTATGTAATGTTTCTAGATAGTTTACGAATGATTTCTTAAAGGTTTAAAATTTGGTAGTCACTAACAAATACTTAATATAGTATATAAAAAGTTATAACGTGTGCACAATAAACTGTTAATAGTTTACTAATGTAATCAAAATGTTATTATCATCTCCTATCAGCTATGATATATTTGAATACAATATATATTTATATATTATTTAATATTACACA
>CAKALG010016417.1:0-16928 GCA_916700815.1 Helicolenus hilgendorfi
AAAAGCATGCGTGGCTGGCCCGGCTATGTAAACAAAGCACGGAGAAGCTCGGATTACAACACATACAGAGGTAGAGCGACTTCATTCTCTGCTCAGGTAGACACTACTCCACTAGCCTATTTGTTTACATTGCAAATAGCTGTTTGCTGCTATATTAATGCACTGAAATTTAACACCTTTATTGCAACAACCAAGACATACAGTATATCCTCTGTCATGGCTCAGAAAGAGGGAATTTTATACTAAAAGGACTGTAACCTATGGTATAACCACTTGAATTGAGCCGGATTGCAATGCCAGGCTTCAGCAGTCTAAGGCATGTGAGCATATAGTAGGCATGTAAGTATTGTAGTAATATGGAATTGAAAAGTCAGAGAAGTAATGTGGCCTCTGTGGGAAATTTCTCTCCACTCCAATTATCAGATAATTCTGATACTAACTCAGTGAGACTTGGCTTTGCCAAGGCAGATATTTACATGACACAGAGGCCTGTGGTCCTCTTCGACTCCCTGTCTGCATCATCTGTCACTATTTATTTACATTTGCACTAATGAGGCTCGTTGCCTATTTATGTGTGTCTAACCTCCTGGCAAGCTTTTCTACGACAGGATATTTTCTCAGTTCGATTTTTATTTTCCTTCACAAAAAGATAAAAATAGGCTGTTGAATTGTTGGTCAGTTTTATGAATGCTTGGTTGTGGTGCATACTTCCATTGCATTGCCTTAGTACTGTTTTAGTATGACATTAATTTAATAGGAACAGAGTGTGAATGAATCTGTAAATTGGGAATCCTGGTAGAACTCAATGTTAGTTGACGTTGGAGGAGATTTTACATTTCTAAAATGTTAGCGGAATACTGTCTATACTGTCGCTCTCTCCCAGAAAAATATTGTAAACTTGCATTAGAAAAAAGATAAATACTGGATATCAGCTACATTACCATCTTCATCGTATCCAATAATATATGCCGATCTCTAGCCATATATTGTCCTTTACTTGGTTGTTGAGGTAGCCGTCGTGGTGTTTGTCGTTTATTATTGGGTGTTGAAAAGGTTACGGCCTGTTGTTATTCTGAAACACCAATAGTCCGAAAAATATCCAATTGGACCGAAAAAAGCCCATTTGTCCGTTACCCTGAAAACAAACGGTTATTATTCTGACAAACATATATTTCTACAAGCGGAAATCCGCAGAAATGAAGGTCTGTCCGAATATTTTTGTCCCCGCTTAAATTTTTCGCAGGGGTGTTCAAGCAATCATAAGAACCCATAAAATTATATTTTATAAATTTGCGTGCGAATATTTTGGACGAAATTCAAATTTAAGCAAACACTTTCCCATTGCTCTATACTGAAAATGGGTGGAGTTGTAAACACTAGTACACCAACAGTTCTTGCAAGTTCGGGGACTAAAGCCAGAATGTTTCTCTACTTTTACTTTCTCTTTTGTATTTTGGGTACCAATGTGATAAACAAAATTGCCATCTGCCTTATGAGTATATGTTTACATGCACACAGTCATGCTGCAAAAAGCTAGAATTTCCAAGGTCTACTGCTTACATGATTGAATAAACTGACAGTCCCCTATAATACTCCTGTTTACAAGACAGATAACATTGCTTTCAACCACAGAAAATGGTTTTTGAGGTTTTACTTTTAGAAAGAAATGGCTTAAGGTCTTTGACAGAGCTTAGGCCATTTCCTCCTGCCCTCCCTCCTGATGATTCAGTGCGTGAATTTGAAATCTGTATTACAGTATAACTATTGTGATCAGCAGAAAACCAGAGAAGGACATGCACCTGTTTTGTAAAATCTCTGTTCTGTATCAGAAGAGTTGACTAATTAATTAAGGATACCCATGCTGTTTGACCCGTGCATAATTACACATAGTGTATCCTTCAAATTAGAGACTACAGATGGAATGCACACGTTAATCGTGCTGCTGTATGATGACTACAGGTGTTTAATCAACTGAAAGGGAACAACATCATGCATCTTACAATATATTTTGGATGATATAAGAAGAACCCATTAATCTGAGCTAGCACAGACTCTGCCTTAAAGGTGCAGTCAGCGATTACAATGCAATACACTTCGCTAGTTGTCTGTTCTGTGAAAAAAAACCTGCTGTTCATACAGAACCCTGGCTCTGTATAAGGGAAACAAACAAAGTGGCTCGCCAATCAGCTACATGGGGCATTCATGCTCATGCCCAGGACAGGAGAAAGGCCATTGGTGTATAGTGTAAGAGAAAGATAGTGGGAGAAGTGGGCTACCTCTGAAAAGTGAAGCCAATGCGCAAGGGCCTTAAACCTGCATTATTTCTAATAGCCAGCAGGGGGCGACTCCTCTGGTTGCAAAAATAAGTCTGATTGTATAGAAATCTATGAGAAAATGACTCTACTTCTCACTTGATTTATTACCTCAGTAAACATTGTAAATATGAGTTTATGGTCTCAATCGCTAGTTTCAAGTCTTCTTCAATACACCATGATGTTCATTTTGTAAATTATGGTACCATTTAGAGTCAAATAGACAATAAAGCAGGAAATGCTTTAGGGCACGGCTACCTTGTGATTGACAGGTCGCTACCACGGCGTTGTCTGGTCTGGGAGTTGTGTTTTCGTCGTAGAACTTTAACCCTTTCACAGTGTGTTTTCAGTGCATTAAAGTTAATTATAACCTTTTTGGTTGCCTAGAAATGTTTTATCCTGCATTCAGTTGTACTTAGCTCCATCCTCTTGTATCACTTCTGGTTGCAAATAACCAGACCGGCCGAAATGCCAAATTTGAGGCTTCAAAACGGCAGTCCACAAACCAATGGGTGATGTCACGGTGACTATGTCCACTTCTTATGGTCTATGAGTAGGAGCAAGAGGGACAATCATCTGGAGTGGGGTATTTGTTTGGGTGTTGCGTTCAAATATCTACAATCTTTCTCCAGAATTGCTGGCTTTAACCGTGTGAAAGAGTAAGATGTTTATTTAAATGTGTGACAGAAAAAAATGTATTAAAGTGAAAGAAAAAGGGTTTATCTGATGTTAAGGTGTGTGTGTGTGTGTGTGTGTGTGTGTGTGTGTGTGTGTGTGTGTGTGTTTGTGTGTGTGTGTGTTCAACAACTCAAGGCATAAAGAAATTGCTCAGTGCCCTTGCATTTGTAAAAATGAGATGGTCTGAGTCGGTGCACTTTCTTGCTAAAATTGCTCGACACCAGTGAGCAGAAGCAGGATTGGGGCAAAAAATGGACTTTCACAAAGGCATCAAAACTGCCTTTGCACCCCTGCTGGGTTTGCAAAAATAGAGCCTTGATTGTACAGCTACTGCAGAATTATGTGCATATTTAAATAATCGAAGCAAAGACCAAGTTGTGCAGAAACGTATACAGTCGAAGTGTCTACAGATTCCTCCCAATCCCACGGATGTAATGCTTAATGACAAGCATCAAGGAAATAAGAGTGGCTTTCATTTCACCCAGCTTCCAAAGTAAAACGCTCAAAACCAAAATATCACTCAGCTGGCAGTTTTTGAGCAGTCTGGATTTGGTGTATTCTTGCCTTTAGCAAGGACAGATACTGTCAATGCAACAGATTTCAGATCTCTGTTGGGCCGACAGTGACTGTCTACAACTACAAAAGCAAGTCTGGTGCCAAGGTCTTGCTTGTGCCCCGTGGCTATCAAATAAACATTTCTGTTCAATTCTTATATTCTGTTGGATTAGTTGCAGGAAAGCCAGTCTGGTGTTTTAGCGTTATTTATGTCTTTTTTTCATCCCCTCCCGTGTCAGTGTCTTATATACTTCACTGCAGGTGATAGTTAAAGAATTGTAGACGTTAACATTAAAAGATGTGTCTTTGGAAAGGGCGGCCACACAGATGGTTCGCTAAAATCAATTCAAGTTTATCAAGGTAAGGCAATGAATTAAAGCCAACAAGACACTAGGAGAGCACACTGAGGAGAGAATGTTAATGGGTCTGACGGTTATGGCTGAGCTTTTATCTGCCTAAATGGTGGGAGGTTTGACCGCCTAATGACCACTGTGCTTAGCAACAATCAACTCAATACACAAACCCCCGGGGGTGGCGGTGTGTGGATTTGATATGTGATTGTGTGTGTTTTGCATGTGTCAATGGACAAACGCAAGAATAAAAGCCATTCTATAATCTAACAGCGTGCATGCAGGATGGATGGGCAGGGGAAACATTTGTGATAGCACGATGGGTGTCTCATGAATTTTCAACATGGCACCTCTCTCCCAGTGTCTCTAACCTCGTGTATTTGTAAAGGCTCTTTTCATCACATATGTCAACTTCACCTACTGATAACCAACACAGTATTTGCACCCTTCGTTTTGCTTTAAATTGTGTTGCGGCAGCCGGCTGCCATGTGAGGTGAAATACGCTGAGCGTTAGTCATAGATATGTCTATGTTTCAGGAAAAAGTGAGTTTTTTATCAGCCACTGAATAACCTTTATAATAATAAGAATGTCTGAATAAAACCACAGTGACACTGGTGGCAGGTTTGTATTAAAGCTGCAGTGGGTATAATTGGAGCAAATTTGATTAAAAAAGCGATTTCTATAAAATAGTCACTATATCCAGACAGTAGTGCATGAAACAGGTGATCTGAAAAAAGTTCCTCTGGTGTCCTCCGGTGCTCCTAATGGCATCTGCAAGATTTCACAGACCGGAAGAAAACAACCAATCAGAGCAGACCTGGAGCCTGCCGTCCAGCTGATGTCTCTGAGCAGCTGTCAATCATTCGCAAAGTCCGATCAAATGGACAAACTAGACAGCCCTGATCAAATATGAATCAATATTCTGTTGCTGTAATACCGATTTCTTACATAAAATGTTTTCAGAAACATCTTGTAGTGTACTGTCTAGCTGTAAAAGGAGAAAGTTTGTGACCTGGCAGTCATGTTGAGATCAGTTGAGGAAATACCAAGCACCAATCAGCCGGAGCAAACTTTCTCATTTTACAGCTAAACAGTACACTACAAGATGTTTCTGAAAGCATTTGAGGCAAGAAATAGGTATTACAGTAACATAATATTGATTAATATTTGATCAGCGCTGCGTAGTTTGACCTGAGTTCACGAGTGATTTACAGCTGCCTCCGTTGAATGAACAGCCAATAGGAACTCTCTCTCTCTGAAATGACCTGTGATTGGCCAAAGTCTCCCGTCACGGGCTAGATTTTCTAAAGCCTGAAAACAGAGCCATGAGGAGGTGCAGAAGTCTAGTTATCTCTCAGAACACTTGAATTACAATATGCTGGAAGGTTATTATGGATTTTTTGCACAATGATGCCAAAAATATACAGCTGCCTACTGCGGGTTAAAGGCCCTGACACACCAATCCGTCGGTCATCAGACAGTTTGGGGCTGTCGGTGAGCGTATTTTGGCTTAGTTTTTGCTGTGTGTCTCGCACCGTCAGTTCTAGTCTGCCTGTGCAAAATCAGCATGTTGAATCGGAGGCGGAGTCCGTCGGGGAGAGAAATCACTCAGATTGGCTGTTCAGCTCAAGCGAATCGGTGCACGAGAAGAGAAACGGAAGTCAGGGAAGCAGGCCAACGAGTAAAGCCAAGGCGGCACACAGGACGCTCTCATCTGATCATTCCAATACACAGATATTTTCTCAACGACATGGCCATCTGGAATGAAGCTAAGTGGTGAGTGAGAGTGAAATGGTCAGCAAACGCTGCTTTGTTTCATGTACATATCATAACTATGGCTTGTATATCCACTGTCATAGGACTTCCGGTTTCCCTTTTTGAATGACGAATACAGACTACCGCCGCCTGCTGGTGTGGAGAGTTATTTCTTCTCACGCAGGCTCAGAACGTATGTGCTAACTGGCCATCGGCTGTAGTCTTTGCAGTGTGTTAAAATGCAACTTGTCGGCCAAGAGAAATGTGACGCGAGACGACGCAACAGTCGGCCTTCATTGCCGCTAGTTCTTTGATGTCGGCTTGGTGTGTCTGGGCCTTTTTACTAAAAACCAGGAGACGCAGTGAGTTAAACAGAATTTCTGATCTAAAAGGGAGGCAACAATGAGATGAAAATAAAGAAAAATGCAGCTGCATTTCCATTTGATTCACTTGTTACCTTAATGAATTCAGTGGGAGTCATCAGAGGACTGTTCTCAGGGAAGCATCAATGAGCGTCTGCAGAACATCCTCATTCATTATACCAGCAACTGGCATTCAGAGATAGTAGAACCAGTGCATCATCTCCCACCTGGGGAAGTGCATCACAGTGGTAAACCTTCCTACTGGAGTTTTGAGCAGCATCAACAACAACAATAACAGGGTGATCTCTAACCTGACTGCCCTGCTGATTTTAAAGCTGCTAGAAAGCTTGAAAAACTGGTTGATGTTATTTGGAGTCGAGGTCATGACTGTGCAATATTTATGTACATGTTAGATCCAAATGCGCATAGAATCATGACACCGAAAAAGAGAGTGGGAGAATAAGATGCAGTGTTTCCATTGTGTCTGGCAAAACACAAACATAATATGAAAAATGAATAAAACACACACAGTAGGAAAATTGGGTAAATGAATATTCATGCCCTGGATCGCTCTAACAAGCGCAGTGAGTCTTAAATGTCTTTTCACCGTCTACAACCGTGCATTCAGTTCTCTTTGTATGCTAACTGCATTTGCCTGATTGCCTTTTCTGTTTGTGAATGGTTTGTTTGGAGAAAGGCCTTGGCATGGGGTATAAGGCATCACTTAATCCTCAGGCAATAAGAAAGAAAGGATAAGAAACAATGTGAAGGCATGGCAGAATAGGCATGCAATGATGCTTCTCAATGGTGATCATTGCGGCATTCTCTGGCACAGCATGCTGAATGGATTTTCCGGTTATACTGTATGCCTCAGTTGCTGCCAAAAGCCAACCGACTGAATTGACAGAATGTGTCATTTGAATGTGACCTTTATTGAAGATGTACGCTATTCTGGGTGGATACAGACTTTGTTTGGTTGAAGGTGGGTGCATTCAGGGGCAGAACATGATAAAGAATGTGACTTTTTATTTTTGTTGTTCAATTATAACTACTGAATTAAATAGAGCATGTGCTGGTTGACTTTAACCATCCATATAAGCACAGCAAGCAAAAACAAAAAAAGAGTCCAGTCATTTTCTCCAAGCAGGGAATCACCAGCTGAAATAAAATGCAGCTGACTTATTTCACCATCCGTGTGAGTGGTAGAGCTGTACTTTTTTTTTTTGCAAAGTTTATTTCTGAATTTTGTTAAAAGAACTCTGACAATCCACTGCACAGAGCTGTACTTTCTGAGTGATCGCCCAGCTGTGGCCAATCACATGCCTATTCAGTTGTACGTCCTGCGTGTTACTACGGCACTACTGAAGCAGTAACACTTTAATTTTTGTATTTTGGATAAACCTTAAAAAATATGTTTGGTACCACTCTCTCATAACTGTGACTAATGGATTTATTAAAGGTGTTCAATTTGTAATTCAGAGCATTAATATAGCAGCAAACATATATTTGCTATGCAAATATATAGCGGAGTAATTTCTACCTGAGCAGAGAATGAAGTCACTCTCCCTCTGTGTGTGTAGTAATCACAGCTTCTAATACAGAAATTATTGTTCACTTCTGTTGACATTGCGAGATAGGGCATTTGGCCTTAGTGGAGGTCTGCGCTCTCTGAGTGCCCTTCTAAGATTTAAAGCACTTTTCTCTGAACCCTGATACAGACCAAAAAAAGATGCCGCCAACATGTCCACAGCTGTGATGTACTGTGGGCTAGAATTGTTCCTGATGCATTTACAAGTGTTCGCTCTATCATTTCATCATTTGGAACATTGTTGTTCAGTTGAGGAGCAGTTCCATATTCTCAGATAGGCTGCCTCCAGCTGTATCTGCCTCCTCTGCCCTTGACGTCCATGTTCTGCATAACTAATCCTCCACTCACCCCCTCACTTTGCCTTTGCACAACACTTGCCTCTTCTCTTACTGTCAAGAGCGCCCCTGCGTGTGAATTTTACAGGTTCAAAGATCAAAGCTGAGCATCCCAATGGAGATAAAGACAGAGAGAAATGAAAGCGAAGATAAAGAGAGTTTGAAATCCCCTCCAGTCTTCATATTTAGATGTTTGTCATCACTTTGTTTATGTGTTTTACTGTAACCTTAGTTGCTTCTAAGCTTGCTGAGGTTTTGCACCCTGCAGCCTTGTTTGGACTGCTTTGAGTAACCTGACAGCTACTTAGTCATGACAGAGAATCAACAAATATTTACTCACTTCCAACTGCAATTTATATTTGTCACAAATTAAGTAACAAACACGTTTTGTCCATTTTAATACATTAATCTCTACAGCTAGACAAAGGTCAACATTACTCGCTTGCAGTAAATGACTTTCCTTGTCAAATAGACAAAGCTTTGATCTATAGTAGATTTGTATTAAAGTTAATGGCTTCTCTCATATCTTCCTCAAGGTTATCAGTAATGTGCACATTCCTGCCTCACCATAGGGCCAGTTTCACCAGTGTGCTATATAGAGCAATTGAAAAAGATGCTGTCTGCTACTGGAACACATCATGCACATTCAAAATGCAACTGTCAGGTCATAATATAGTGGCAGAATCAGCCTGATACATATTGTAATATAGTATAATATATATAATATATTAGAGTGAATTTAACAAGAAATGTGCATGTAATTTTCAACAGACATATGGTGTTAAGGGGAGACACCTCAGGCCAAAATATTGTTTTTCATGCACTGGTCAATTTTAAGATTTTTGGCTATTTTGCTTCGATAAAATATCTTTTTTCAGAAGAACACAAATCCAAAATATACATTTAAATGTTTATTTTACTATAAACCTTCTATTTATGTCTCTAGATTTTCTCTCAAATTCTCCAAAAGTTAGCATTGGATTGAGAAACAATTCAGAAAACACAAAAATAATTTTCTTAATGTAAGTAATCAACTGGTTGACGTTTCATGGTGATATCTATTAGTTATGTTTTGTTACCCTGTTCACCTGTAGTGTGCACAACGTATGGAGTTTTACAATCCATATCTGTGAAGGCCGTTTTATCAAAGTGAAGTTTTTCTCAGCCAGTAAATCTCCACTTCAGCTGCACTTACGTACACCAAACTTTCCAGTTTCATTTCAATCTAAATTCTGAAGTTTTTAACAGAGGGATTTGTTCATATATCATCCATAGCCTGATTTATATCACATTTTATTGCTAAAAACATGGCCAAAAATTGTTTTTTTTATGGCCGTTGACAGTATTTTCTGATTTAAGAAGTGATAAAAAGAGATATCCAAAATTCCCTCTGGAAAAACCTCTGACTCTAATATGTCAACAAAATTAAACATTAAACATTAATTAAACATTAATTTTGAACCTGGCTTTATCCAATGTCCTGGAAATGTATGCAAATTAAAGCATATTTCATAAGATAATGTCTCATTTGCATATTTAAAGTTACAGTGTGTAGGATTTGGCGGCATCTAGTGATGTGGTTGCAGATCGCAACCAACTGAGTACCCCTCCGCTTTTACATTACCGCAGTTTCACAAGCATGTCGGTGAACTACAGTGGCCTTCAGGTAAGGTAAAAACGTGAAAGTCACTCTATAGAGCCAGTGTTTGGTTTGTCCATTCTGGGCTTCTGTAGAAAATGGCGGACTCACGGAATGACATGAAGAGGACCCGCTCCCTATGTACATATGAAGGGCTCATAACAAAAACAACAATTCTTAGTTTCAGGTGATTATACACTAATGATAACAGTTATGAATATTATATTCCATTTCTGCTAATAGATTGCCTGAAATGTTACACACTGTTCCTTAAAACATAAAATTTCAGAAAACTTTTGATACAAAAAATAATTGCCTTAATGTAAGTAATCAACTGGGGAAGTTTCATGGTGGTATCTATCTTATACCAATTAGTAACTTTAACTGTATAAGAATAAAAAGTTATGAAAAAAAAATTGTAAATTTGAGTATGTGTTTGAAAAAATTAATAGTCGCTATGTATTTTTGAAAGGGGTTTACAGTACAACAAGTGATCTGGAAAATCTGTAGATACTCAATAAATAGACATTTCCTCACTGCAGTATTTGTCTCATTACAGTGTCAGTTCAGTTCTGAGTCTCTGTATCCGTTTGACTGGAACTACAGAGCAGATGGTGCTGAGGAATGGGCAGGGAACAGTTGGTCTTAATTAACCTTTCTATTCTGTAGTGTCATTAATGTCAATCGGGTGCTGTCACCAGAGATGAGCTCGGGCTGAAGAGAACAGGTCAGGGTGCAAATGGAGAGATGAGCAGTGTGAGGAGATTGGGAGCGCCAGAGAAGTAGACAAGTGAACAGTGATACAGAGAGAGGAGGGTTGAAGGTCAGAGCAGAGGAAGGGGAATATGTTGGTAAAGGGGAAAGTATCCTTTGACCTTGCTGTGTGAATGACAGATGAATAGAGAGAGTTTGTGGTTGGTTAGATCAGTGTTTCTGCTATAAACCTAATGCTGCTGCCCTGTGGTAACTATGAGCAGGGCTACATGCAGGCCAAACTTTTTACCTGCATTTTGATGATCAAAAGATGTTGTTTCGTAACAAAAAGATTAAGAAAAACAACTATGTCAGAAGCTTCTGAAATGCCACGGTCTTGTTCTCTCTTTATATCGCCATAAAGTAGGGCAGACAATGTTAATGGCTTCTCTCAAAACGGGAGATTGAAGTGTTTGTCAGCTTCTCCAGCCTAATCCCGGGGCAAAAACATAGATTAGAATGTGCACATCACAGTTCTTGCATCAAAGAAATTGCAGCTTTACCAAAGTACATTTACATAGAGAAACAAAAATATACACAGTTCCATGCATATTGGTCAATGCATCTCCAACCAAAACATAGTTAAATCTGTATCAGAAAACAGCATTGTGCTGAAGTAGTTTCAACTTTAAAGAGGACCTATTATGCTTATTTCCAGGTGCATACTTATATTTTGGATTTCTACTAGAACAAGTTTACATGCTTTAATGTTGAAAAAAACGCTTTATTTTTCTCATACCAGCTGTGCTGCAGCATCTCTTTTCACCCTCTGTCTGAAACGCTCTGTTTGAGCTCTCCTGTTGTGATTGGTCAACCAAACCAAACTCTTGGGACTCCGCTCCAGCTCCACTCTAACTAGCTTTGTTTAAGGGTGTGCCAAACTAGCCGCTAGGCAGGTATTATGCAAATGTGTTACTTGGTGACATCACCACGTTACGGTTCTGTGGGGGAGAGTAACTCCCTTTGGTGTGGACTTTAGGCTTTGTAACTTTGGTAAATGGTAAATGGACTTGCATTTATATAGCGCTTTTCTAGTCTTCCGACCACTCAAAGCGCTTACTTTGCAGACCTGTTACATGCACAAAAAATTATATAATACACTAAAGGAAAGGGACAAAAGCACAAAAGCATAATAAGTCCCCTTTAAAATGCAAAATGTAATGAAATATTGTTCTACTTTGAAAAGAAGAGGGGCATTGTTTCTGCATGATTTAGAGGGTTTTTATTTAACTTTTAAAGAAAGAAAACAATGCAAAACAACAAAATTGAATTTAGCATCTCTTTAGGCAAACATGATGTGTAAATACTTACATTAGAAATATCTAATTTGTATGAGTATTTCGGTTTTTTTTCTGTCTGGATTGCAGGATAGCTCTCACATACAGTATATGCTATATTCCGATCTACTGTACAAGTCCATCCTCTGAGGAAAAACAACCCTCTTGATAACATGTTTCAGGAAGTTTCTGGAGCGTGTAAATTTGCGTTTGAATGTGCTTTTAAGACTGAAAAGATGTACAAAGGGATTGAAGAGACACAGAATAGCAGTTTTTTCTGAACCCACTTGGCCCATTATAGAGAGTATGTAACCTTCAAGTTGTGGCTAAGCACAATCCTGCCATCGATGCAAGGCTGACAGGAACATTATCCTCGGTAAGAAAAGACTGATACACACAGTGTTGCTGACTTTAAATTTTCTTATTTTTCTCTTTTATTTAATCATTAATTAATCTTCCTTTTTTTACTGTTAAAAATAAGCTTGGGCCCAAGTACAGTAATGTTTGATTATTGGAACGAGTGGTTATGGCACACTAGGCTTTGTAGGAAGAGGAATGGATTCTATAAATAAGAAAATATATATTTTAATTGAACATGTCAATGAAATAAATACCCCAAATTAAAACCCTAGCTGTATGTATAGATATAAGGGCTGTCAATCTATGAAAATATTTAATCGCGATTAATTGCAAATTAATCAGACATTTTGATCTGTTAAAATGTACCCTAAAAGTAGATTTGTCAAGTATTTAATACTCCTATCAACATGGGAGTGGGCAAATATGCTTGCTTTATTCAAATATATGTATATAATTATTATTGGAAATAAATTAACAACATAAAACATGCCAGTTTTTCCTAGCAAAAATTTAGCGTAAATTTGGAGCATTGTGAGATACCATCGCGTTAACTTTGACAGCCCCATTAGATATGTACATGTATGATATTACAGTACATATCACATATCACATAAATGCCACCCAAATCATAGCAGCATTAGATTTAGTCCATAGTTGAGAACAGGTTAAAACCATTCCAATTTCGCTGCTGGCAGATACGAAGAGACATGCTGCCTCCAGTGTTCCCTCGCTGTGGTAATAGTGAAAGATTGATCTGTAAGACATGCTCAACAATTAATTCATGAATTGATTTTCTGCTTGGGATTAGTATAGCTGCAGTCTTTTAGAAAAGCTGTGGCGTCTCAGGCCCGGAGCAAATTTTGTTCGCTGATAAGTCGAACAGAAAGGACATGAAGGTCAGGCGGGGGGTGTTCAACGGATCCAGAGCGACTGGAATGAAGGGCGCACTCAACATATGTTGCAGTGAGGAAAGTCTGTTCACAACTGATCCTACAGTCTAGAAACACTGATGGAAGACCTGGACATTTTCATTGGCATTGTATACACCTGGGGAGTGTGCCACGAGCACTTTAAAATGCTTTGATCCAAATAATAAATAATAATCCAACATGTTGATGTATCACTCAGTTGAAAAGTATATTATCTGATGCAGGAGCACCTGTAGCACTGGTGGTGCTAAATCACGACGGGCCTGTGTGCAGCATTTTTCATGGGCTCATCTGCATAAGACTGGCTGGAAATAATGTTGTTTTCCATAGTCTGGTAGGAAGAATCCAGCAATTACTCTTCCGCAGAGATGACCCTTGCTGCATACAGTGACTGGTTACCAACATTTTAATAACCTATACACATGCAGCACATTCTTCAACATTTCTGATTGATTGATTTTTATCCGCTTGTCACGCCTCATTGGAGCTCAGGCCATATGGACGTAGAAGATATTACTCATGTTCAGTGATCAACGCACTTTTTTTTTGTTCATTACACATCTCTTCTCTACAAGTCAAGCCTAACAGCAAGCATGCTCTCTAAATCCTGACAGATACAAAGATGGATGGTAATGACCAGCCTTTACGTGGCTGTAAAGTATGCAGCTGCATGGAGTGCCCTCTCCTTCTGGCAAGTCATTAAGAGTGCATCATCAGGGTGTTTCTTCACACCTGGAAAAGCAGGTGCAGGGCCTCGACCTCGTAATGGAGTACAAGGTGAGCTCAAATAGTAGACAACTCCCTGTTTGGTAGATCCATGATGCAGTAGTAGTGGTAAGAGTGTGTGTGTGTGTGTGTGTGTGTGTGTGTGTGTGTGTGTGTGTGTGTGTGTGTGTGTAAAGCAAGAATAAAAAAAACACTTGCTGTTAAAAGGATAGTTTGGGTGTTTTGAAGTTGAGGTACTTATCCATAGTCAGTGTATTACCTACAGTACATGACGGTCAGCACGCCCCCAGCTCGGAAAAGCAGATAAGAGTTACCGCACGGAAGCAAAATGTATTTTAGCCACCTAAGAGAAAGGCTCACCTAAACAAATCAATATCAGTTTAAAGTGTACGCTATAATATTTTTGCTAATTTATCTTGCCGTGAGACAGCTATACAGTCTATGTTTCCGACGGAGAACTGAAGCAGTTGTCTAAGCTCTCGCCAAAACAACCAGACTCCATTGAAATAAAAAAATCGGTAATTTTGCCTTGCATAACACGAGGGTTGCTGGTCTACCGCTGCCTCGATCGGTTAGTTTGTCTGTGCTACTGTGTGACTGTGGTTAGGGCGGATTCACCAAAGTCACACAATAACACAAACAAACTAACCAATCAAGGCAGCGGTAGACGAGCAATCCCTGTGTTATGCGAGGGAAAACAATTTTTTTTCAATAGATTCTGGTGGCTTAGGCGAGAGCATAGATGACAGCCTCAGTTCCGTGTTAGAAAGGGCTGTCTGACAGCAAGGTAAAGCGAGTGATTATATCCTTAAGATAACTTTCGTGCAGTAACTCCATTCTGCTTCTCCAAACTGGGGGCGTGCCAACCGCCATCTACTGTAGGTAATTACACTGACTATGGATAAGTACCTCAAACAACTCCACTTCAAAACACCCAAACTATCCCTTTAAAATTTGAAAGCAACAAACAAGTCTACTCTGCGATGCAGAACTCAATCCAATTATAGATGGCGGCTTCAAATCTTATCCTATTGAGGAAACACATCACATCCGACCAATCAGGTGATATTTTGCATGCAAAGTGTTATTGCCTCTCATGCAACTATAAATCATTTATTTAATTATCAGTTTAAGGGAGGCTGAGATTAAAGAACTCATTTGCATTATTGAGCATCAGACCAATCTGCTAGAAAATATATGTACTTCGTCAGAGAGATAATGAGCCGGTGGAAGAAAACGGCGCAACAGCAAGACGGTGTCACATTTTACTGTACTTCATAAAACGAATCAAGGGCACAGATTACAGTAAGCTGCTCTAAAACAGGACGGTCCCGTTAGGACAGATCGGCGGTGTGATGAAAACTAGATTTACGTGAGGAGACGTAGTAATGGCTGTTGATTCTCAAGTGTCTATTTGACATTGGTTGTGGCCCTTAAGTACAAAACGCGATACTTATGCAAAGTGCTAATCAAGTAGTATCAAAACTCACCATGCCAGTTTTGCTTAAGTGCTTTCTTGGCAGATGTGGACGTGGACGACATGAGTGTCTGTGTTTCAGAGAGAGACAGATAATAGTCCTCACCTCATTTTAAAATCGTCATTACACCAGCCAAAAAAAAAATTCCTCACGTGGCCTTTGTATTGAACGAATACTCCCAATACTCCACTATCCTGACATGAATATAAAACAGCAGACCCGCATCCCGTAACCTCGAGCCAGCCATTTGCCATGGCATCTGTGAGGGTAATGGGAGAGGACAAGAGGGGGTGGGGATGTGACACTCATTGCATGCACCTCTGGCTACAGCGGGCACGCCTGAAGAGGTATTTGAAAGTGAACTGATTTAGGCTGCTAGGACTAGCGACCGTCCGTCACGCCGGGGGCAAAGTAAATTTGAGAGAAATGAGCCCTTATAGATAGTGTATTGGTCCTGACTGCAGGCAGTCAGCATCCATTTATGCTAATGGTGAGGCACACAAACCAAGGTGCCTGCCTCAGGTCCTGTTTATTTCCTTTTTTCCCCATCACTGCGCCGTTTCTGTGTGTTAAACCACTTTTAAATGATTCTTTTTATTGACATTCTTATGCTCAGAAATGACCTTTTTTTCAGTTATACTTGAGTCCTGGCTGCTGTAGCACTTCCAATCACCCTTTGCCTTTAAAATGCCATGTTTTCTTTTTTTATCCTCTTTTTGAACTACTTTGACTGCTTTAAAGTCCCTTTTGTGTTTGATTTATGGTGATATGTGACTAAATCTGATCTAATTCTACAATATTGAAACACGACCCCGGGTTAACATCATAAGTTAATATTTCACTCTCCCCTGCTGTAACTTTGGTCATTGCGACAGTGTTGATAGGCCATTATTAGTGAGTGATGGAGTGATTGCTAATGAGGAGGATAGAGTACGCAGCCAAGCCCCGGTTGATGAAGTGTGATAGATAAAGGAAGAAATTGTACTGCTAATGTGTAATTGAGTTTGAAAAGACATCATCATCTTGAGGTGAGGGACGATTATAGATGACCCCCTATTATTTTATTATTGCAGCAGCTTTTTAGATATGAGGATTTTCATGTTTTCCATGTCACTTCCTCTTACGGTTAATAAGGAGGCTTGAAGAGACAGGACTGCTGAGGTGGTAATTTCACACAAGTGATTGAAACGTGCACAGGTGTTCATTTTTCTGTATTTCGAAATTATATCCTAAATGGGACAGACAGGTTGATAATGCTGAGTTAATGAGTTAATGAATGGTGAAACATATATCTATGTCTCAGTGTGTGTGTCTCTCTCTCTTAAACCCCTGAGCGCCACGATAAAAAATGAATTGTTTCAAATATGCAGGCATATTGCTCATACAGTGAGACAGGCATGCACATAAAAATAGGACAGAGCTTAAAGGCAGGATATATTTCTTTAAAAGAAGTCGCTCATACACAATGTTTATGTTGCGTTTGCAGTTAAATCACACGAGTAGTGACCTCACCGTTTTCTTTCTTCATAAACAGCCACTTAGCTTGATTACCTCCCGACTCACTACTCCCTTCTGCTCGCAGAGGCCTGTCAAAGCCTTTTTCCACAACAGCATCCTGCTGCTCCGTCGTGACACTGTCTGGAAGATTAAATGTATAGATCACAGTTTCCCGAGCCAGACCACCTGAGTGGCAATGAGTCGGGGAAAGCATCACCTCCCTATCTGGGCCACGCCACAGTACACTCAGGTTCCAGACCAGCGGGAGTTGATCAGTCAGCGAGCAAGGCATTAATCTGCTGTGACACACTGACTCTCCCCTTGGAGGACGTC
>CAKALG010016418.1:0-10825 GCA_916700815.1 Helicolenus hilgendorfi
ACCGGCGGCTCCACACTCTAACGGGATGGGGAAGAGGCGGAAGTGACTGAGCATGTCCATAACAGAGGGAAAGCGCAGGTGCTGTACCCGGCACTGACCCCATTCTGTTAGCGAGAGGCGCAGGTGCTGCAGAGGCAGAGAGACAGAGACGTGAGGAAGGAAAAACATCAAGAAAAGACATTTTTCCACCTTTTGAGGCCGAGCAAGCGCTGAATTGTGCCCCTTCCTTTTCTGTTCTCAGCTGGTCAGCGTTCACACTTGTTTAAGGTCTTTCCCATCAGCAGCGTGTTTGCATAATGCTTCCTCATTTAAGTGTTTACCACCGTTGTCAGGAAACGAGGTCGTCACAAGTTTGACGCACACAGGTGAAAATAAGAACAATGTGGGTTCGGGTTAGATTACTAATTTCTTTTGGTGAACCACTTCCAGATGTGAACTAAAATGCCAGGATGAACTAGCCCTCAGTTAGACGCTGTGAGGAGACGTACCTTTGCTTTTCCCTGGTAGTTAAACGTGAGGACGTAGTCTCCTCTTCGTGTCTCACTCTGTCGGACCAGGAACACCCCGTGTCCCTCCGGTCCAGAACTCTGAACCAGATGGGCGGCCTTGACGCGGGAGATGGGCCCATGAAACCAGGGGTAGGAGAACAGGAAGTGATCGGCTTTCTGGACCACCTGCTCGGGCATGGAGAAGGTGACGGGGCCTGGAGGGATGACCAGAGAAACAAGATGGTTCAATTCTAGTAAATTATAAAGCTGGACAAATTGATACTTTCATATTAATAATAGATCAAATGACTGTGTGTGTAATGTGAAAGGTATTAAACTCACAATTAATTATCACCCAACTCTGCAGGTTCCTTCAGATCTACGGAGTGTTTAAGTGTTTTTAGCTAGTTTTTGTTTTGTTTTATGGCACACAACTTTACTGTTTTCTTTCAGTCTCACATCTCACAGCAAAAATGAAATGTTGCTCCATGTCTGCTGGATGTGTAAATAGGCAACTGTTTGTTAAAATGTTAACCATATTATCACCCAATAAAAACTGGTAATTGTGTTTAGAACTTGTTCTGCTTCCCCCGAGTGGCCAAAATAATAAAAAAATCATTAATATTGCTTTTAATTGGTGTTTATTAAAACATGGGCTTTATTTTTACTTTCAAAAGTTTGGCCATCGTTTCTGTTGGTTATGATAACATAACATTGTATTCACTAAGTTAACTGCTGAGATCTGGGAACACTGCAGCGTGACATGGGGAACTACAAATTGTAGTAAATAAATAGTTTATCTAGATTGACGAAACCACTTTTGAGTTAAAAACTAAATTTAAAGTACTAAAAACATCTTTAATAATCCCTTTTCGCACAGGGAATCTGAACACAACCTAAGCACACGTCATATTTTGTTTTAAAAGAAGAAAAGGTTATTGGATTTTGATATATAAAGTATGACAAAATGTATGTTTTGTAAAAATGTTTTGCATATATTATTAAATATGTGCACAATATGACCGGGGATGTGATCTAAAAGGGTTAAAAAGCATTTTTCTTTAAAGTTGCTGCAAACTGTGATGAATGGTTAGAAATGTCAGTTCTGGTAATCATTTACCACTCACCTTTGTTTTCTCTTGAAAAACAAATTTAGTTAACCTGAGTTTGTTTAAAAACCTGTCTGATCACCTGAATACTTGTGTTTCTTTCCCCGTTGGCTAAACCTAAAAAATCTTGTATTTATTTAATGCAGAGAGCCTGTTGGAGAAGATTTTAATCCCAGACCGGAAGGGACACACGCACCTGAACTGTAAACCTGAGAGTTTCAGCAGGTCTGTTACACAGAAGCATCCTCTGCTCATCTCACCACTTACTTTGACTTCCCAACTCTGAGCTCCCTCTGTGATTGGCTGGAACAGAGCTGTCAGCTGGGGATGGGAGAGGCTCCAGATCCACACTGCTTGACCTGAAGGACAAGAACAGATTTCAGATTACACACACTGCATCATCTACAACACATGTATGTTATTCTCATTTTGGACCACCTGGGCAGGGAACATAGGTCAATTTCATGATTATTTATTTCATTTTAAGTGATTTTTTCCCATCTGGGTTTCACTATCTGTCTTATAAAAAAAGCTTCAGCTCCGTTTGTGCTGGAAGATCAGCATCTTCTTTCTGTTTTGTGGTGAAAAGATATCCACGTTGTTGTAAAATGCATTGTAGAGGCTGCATTTAGTAACTGTAATTACACCAGTGACTCAAATGTGTTGAGGATTTATTGATGTTAACATGCTACATATCGCTTTTCTTTTTCATCAGCAGGAGGGAAAGCAGCGACAGCTACCACGAGATGATGCACTTTACACACGCATGGCACTTTAAGACTTTCTTAGGAGTTCTTAAAGGAACAGTGTGTAACATTTAGGGGGATCTATTGGCAGAAATGGAATATACTATTAATAAGTTTGTTTTCTTTAGTGCAGAAAATACACTGCTCTTACAACAACTGGCTCTAGAGAGGGCCATTCACATTTTTTCCGTCGGCCACCGTAGCAAACCTACACGCTCGGCACGCGGGAGAAGTTGTAATCTGCAACCTCACCGCTAGACTACTTAGGCTACTACTGACGGAGAAACAAGAGAACTGAAAAATTCTTCCAGCTTCCCTGAAGTCACCGGTGTGGCTACATTTTTACTTTCCTCGTGAGTTATGTAAACAACCACATGTTGACAGAAAAACTACAGTTTGTAGGCTGCAGAAGATATAGAGACTACAGAAACCAAAGAAAACGGTTTTGTGATTTCCACTTAAAATCGATTGTGTGTCTACATCGCTTTGTACGGTAAAGCAGGGTTTATGCTCGCAGTCGTGTAAACAATGAAGCATTTAGGGCAGGCGCCGGCGCCGACAGGGACTTCATGGTGCATTCAGGCGTGCCTCGTAAACTCTGAGAAACTCTAACTGTTGTTGTAAAGTACACTTCTGTTATCTAGTGGATCTTCTTTTTGAGCTTTAACAGCTTGTTCCCCGATTGACCAATAGTATCAACTTGTGAAATAAGTTATTGTTACATAAATCATTTAAATTTGGCCTTAGTGTGGTACATCCCAAAAATTATCCCACTTGATAGCCTGATTGATGTGTTGACCTTTACAAATCAAGACTCCATAGTCTAACAATGACATGTTTAAATCGAAAATCAAATCGAATTGTGAATTCAGAGAATCGTGACACCTCTAATTAATACTATGATGGTGATTGTTTCAATGTATGTTTTGATGTCCTTTGAGGTGTGATTGTGTCTTATTTTAATTCTGGATTACTCCTGTCTGCACAACAAATTTACCCCCATGGGTATTAATAAAAAAACCTTGACCTTGATATCGGTAGAAAATGAAAGAGAGAGATAGGTGTGTGTGTGTGTGTGTGTGTGTGTTGGTGGGCTGAGCCTTGCGAACATGGAGGAAACAGCAGGCTGAAGGAACACAAAGACACCGAGCACAGACAGGAAGTGAGTCCAGTTCACCAGTTCACATCTGAACTAAGACTCACTGTTCTTCTGTTTCACTGCTCGCATACACATAGCCACGCAAAACACAAGTACACGTTCACAAATACAGACACACAGACGGTATGTGTGCGTACATACACAGATGAGAACGGGAAGGTTAAAGAAGGAAGCCCGAGCAGATCCTGCTAAAATGCTGACTTGAGTTTGCACCGCTCTGAATAACAGGAAGGCAAGTCTCCTTTCTCTTCACTCGTGTGTGTGTGTGTTCTTCTATCTCTGTGAGAATCGGTTCACGTTTTACTGTAGTCAAAGTGAGGACATTTTGCAAAGTGTGGACATTTCAGCCAGTCAGCAAATGCTACACCTCCCACATCCGACCACATCTAAAAGGAAAAGTGTTTATACTCGTTCCAAATGGCCCCCACTCGAAAATCATCATAGCATCACTCTGCCTCCCTCACCTCTCGTTTGCAGGGTTTTGTAGTCTCGGCTCGATGAATCATACAGACTGGGATAATGACGCACACTTTCGGACAATAGGCCTTTTTCACAGCACACATTTATAGTAGGAAAAGCACAGGTGTTACTAATAGCTGTTCTATTCAAGTGTCCCATTGAGCATGACAGTGTAACACTGAGCCAGCATGCACAATATCAGGACCCTGAAACACCTGTGCTTTTCCTGCTGTGACATGTTACAATGCCTTCAGTGAGAAAGGCCCATCTTTTCTCAAAGGGCATTCATGGTGTTGCACTCAGTTGTACATGCAAAAAAGTGACGGAAGTAGTTGTGTGAAGGATGAAAAAGAGGCTTGAGAGAGAAGTTCAAACTCTGCCTACATTTATACGTACACCTGGCTGGAAAACTCCTGTGTAAAGTGGTCATGTTTGTCCGATTGTTTTTTCTGAAGAGTATTGACAGACTGGCTCTCAATGAATGAGAGTATCATGCAGGGCTAATGCCGGTCTGAACGCGGCCTTAAACGAGCTGGTAAGCACTTTGTTTGAAGCATCCTGAGGCACGTAAGGTCAGAATTAGGATTAGGTTAAGAACCGGCATGTTGTTCTGATGTTTACAAGGATGCTTTATATGCAGAATAACAGCCTTTGGTTAACAAATGAAGGAATTCTGTCCGCATAAAAAACGCTAGAGGGCTTTTATTTTGGAACGGAAACAGGAAGTGCAGAGTTAAAAATAAACACATTTTTTCATACTTCTTTTCATGAAACTGTAGTACCGTTACTGGTATGATGTCAAATAGGCAAGACCTCGAATCCCTAGAGGGGACGCAGCCGACACACAGCCGAGCCGCACATTCATTTTCAGATCAGCCAAGAAGAGGAAATCGACACGTGCGTGCACTAGGCCCATATTAGCTTATTGCAGATATATTGTATCGGTGTAAATGTCGGCTGATAAGTAACGAGAAATTGCTGTGCAGATGGGCCACACTAGGTTTGAGGTCATTTAGATAAAATGTCTATTACATAGTTTGTCCACCAAGAAGCACTGACATACATATACATACGCACTCTTACTAAAAATACTAGCACATGCACTTTAATGATTGCCTGCACATGTTTTGAAATGATTTGCTAAAAATGAGAAGAAAAATATGACACTTTGTGGATTATCTGAAGAAACACTGGATTCAAACTCTGACCCCACTTCCACACTGAATGAGTGTTCAATGTACTGCTGACTACTGACTGTGTGCGTGTGTGTGTGTTCGTGTGTGTGTATGTGTGTGTGTGAGAGAGAGTGGGTGTAAGAGCATTACAGACATCTGCAAAAATGAGAAAGGTCCTGAGATTCTCCCGAGTCTCAGACTTCCCCCATACTTCCTTTCTCACACATACACACTGAAATACAAGTTCAAACTTATGAAAGTTAGAACACATTAGCCTACAGCGTCTACTGACTACCAGGACTTCCTAACAGCTCTGCAACTTTAATACGTTTAAATTTAAAGGTTACATACAAAAATACTAATTTGATTTTGAAACTACACCTATCGCAGACGAGCGTTAAAGCCGTAACAGAATACTCGACCACACCAGATGTGTTACCTCTCAAAGGCTTAGTGTAAATATTAAGTTGACTGATGAATTTGATGAATGATTATTTCCAGGAATATTCCAAATATAACGAGACTCAAACCTGCTCCAGTCTGTAGAGCCCTAAAGCAAACGAATGCATGGACAAACTCACACACACATACACAAATGTTTGTCCACATTATACACACACACACTGCAAAATATTCTCACTTGCTTTTGCAAACACATACCTCAGCACGAGTAAACATCCAGCACGCCCACAAACACTAAAAACAGCCAAAGTCCAAGTGTTAAATATTTCCACTGAGAATCTCAAGGAAAAAAAAGCTGCGTTAGGAGAGACGGATGAGGACGATGCAGGCTCCTGTTACATCCTCTGTGTGTGTGAGTGTGTGTGTGTGTCTCTGGGACTCAGCTGGCTTGGTCAGGCTCAGCTATATTATTGATTTCATGACAAAGTTTTGAGTCAGACTCAAATATATGATGGAAAAAAAACAACAACTCTAAATTTATGGATTGAAAATGAGTTCAGTTCGTGCTCACAAGAAGAGTCGGATCAGATTTGAAAAAGAGAATATGTTTCAAACAGACAAGAGTTCAAATATTGAGGTTTCAGGTGAAGTATCTGTCTTTGTGTTTCAGTGTTTCTCACCTGTTGCTGATACATTCTTTTAGCTCTGTTGTCCAGGAGCTGACCTGCTGGTCGTTGTCCGTCTCAAATATCAGACTACCTCGATTAACCTGCAGAGGCAAAGATGCTTTCAAATATACCGCCCACATTATATAGACGCTGAGCTGCACTACATTAAGTAAATGCTGTTCCACCTTTAAGAAAAAGCTGAAGACTCAGCTCTTTCATGAACACCGCCTCACCTAGTGACACCGATGCTTATTGATGATGTTGATAACGAGGATGTTGATGACATTGTGGATGATGCTGATGTTGATTAGGATATTCATGACGGTGATGGCATTGATGGCGTTGTTGATGATTTTAATGATGACGATGACAAAAAAAAAATCTCTGCTTCTATACGCCCTGTGCATTGTCCGATCGGACTTGAAACTGTTGTTTGGCACTTACTCACGTTGTTCCCTCCTATCTAGATCTAGAAAATGCAATTTCTTCTAAATCATATTCACACACTGATAGTGTATTTAGGGCTTAATATTGCCATTTATGTGGCAGTTAGTTTTGCAGCTCATTCTAATGATCAAAATCGGGTTCAAGTGATAAAAGACTTTAAAAAAAACATCTGATAATGTACTTTTTTGAGCCACTCAGATTTAAAATAAGGTTTTCTATACCTGCTACAAGAGGGCGTTAGCTCAAAGAGTACAGATGTTAACTATATTCAGAACGTTTTGGTGAATCAGAAGAGGCCAGTAGTGTTTTAAATTACCCATTTTCTCTAATGAAAAAATTCTCTTCAGTAGTAGTCAGGGCAGGCTACCAAAACTGTGATAGAGATAGTTAACACATTTTCCACAATTGATGCGTAAATCTGCTGTCAAACACTAACTGCTGTTGCAATAAAAACTTTATAGTTTGACTCTTTGTGAACAAAGGATGTAATCAAGTTGGATTGATGTTTGTTACACCAGATTGCAATGGTTTTCACAGTAAAAAAACAGCAGTATTTTTAGATATATTTTGGTGAAACGATGGTCGATGGAGAATGTGGATGGACAGCAGAGAAGTGATTGGTGATGGGAAGTTTCTGTGAATGTTTTGTTTTCATGTCCATCATGTAAACGCATGTCAGCCATCTTTCAACCCTACAGGTGGTGTGTGTTTGAAACTAAAGAGACAGGGTTTGGGTGGAATATCCTTTAAGTTTAAACCAACAGGTCTAAATGAAGGCTGCTGTTGAGTTTTGTTATGAAATGATATGACACAATGATTGTCCTGTTTTCTCTTCCTGTTGGTTGAAGATCTAAGTAAATGTTAACAACGAGCAGAGTCTGCAAACTACAACTGTAGCCTTTTTCTGATCAGAATCTTATATCTTAATGTAGTTAAAAACTTGGACGCACCTTTAAAACAAATGTGTTTAAGTTGTCAGGCATCTCCAGCCGGTTGCAACGACGGACTTCTTGGATATCTGAGCAGAGAGTCGTCAGCTTGGGACTGGAGGCCTGAAAAACACAATAAAGACATGATGACTTCATGATGGGTCTCTCATGAAAGGGGACAAAAAAAAGGGCACAGAAACAGAAAGAAGTAGAAAACTGAAAACAAGATGAGTCTTCAATCAGCTTCTGATGTCTACGGTGGCTGACCATGTGATATGGCCAAATTCCCTGAATGGTTCAGCAGCACACAGAACAACACGCTAGTACAGGCTAGTTGCTGGTAGTCTGTGAGGAAACACAACTTGGTGGGGTGTCGAGAGTTAAAGGTGCTGTTAAAGAAATTATTCTGAAAATGGGTCAGCGGATAATTATCCAGAGAAATTGGGACATTGTTTCTGGAAAGACAAAAAAATCTATTCACCTCCATTGTTTTGGAGTGGTAGAGGATGTCTGGGTGACAAATATCTTATAACCTTAGCTCCTATATTTGTGGTCAATAGCCTCACTTTGGTCTTAAAATCTAATACAATCCCCCCTGGACAAGGTTTGTAGGTTTTAGCACAATGTCTCTTTTCCCACTTTTATTCAAATATCTAGCATATTGGAATTGCAAATGCAAATTGCAATACGTCTTATATTAAAGTTGATCAGTTAAGCTACAGATACCACACTACACTACAGGATGTTACAGTATGTGCAGTCTCTATATGTGTATGTATGCGTGAGCGTGAAGTCTCGGTGCTGCTGAAACTGAAGCCTCCCTTAGTGAGAGGAAATGCAGTGAATCATAGGAAAGAAGAGCATGATGGGAGCTCTCGAGGCAGAGCTCTAAGGTGTACCCCACCAGGGGAAACTGTGAATTTGAAGAATGAGATATGAAACAGACACATGAAGATACTTTCTACAGGTGTGAAACCTCTCTTTAGAGTAAAGGTAAACCTGAAACTCAGCTGGACAGAAGAAAGATGGTGTGTGTGCACATCCATGAGTGCACAACTACAAACACATGCACTCAAACTTATCATACTTCACTAATAAAGCGATGCCTTCAAGCCCCCCTGATACAAACGAGCGCCAAAGGAGCCCGCGGCATAAAGACACACACACACACACACACATGGATGGATGACTTGTTCAGCCATGTATACAGGCCTGTGGCATGTTGGGTCAAAGGTCACCTCTGAAATGAAGCCTGGGTGACAGCTGATAGAAAATACGTGTGGAGACGAGACAGTCAGCAACTCTAATTGAGAGTTTAAAACTATTGTGTGTGTCATATGTTCGCTATGAGTGTAGATCGACTAGTCATTGCAGATCTACTTATGCCGGGTATACACTACACAAGACTCAAGCTGATTTTGGGCCTGATTCTCCCCTCCCGACAATGGTCAGGAAAGGTTTTTTTTTATGGTTCTAAAGATTATCTTTTCAGATATTCTTGTGGTGTGAGATATGTTTAGTGTTTTTTGCACCACCCGATCAACTCAGAAGTCCATCCCGCACCGATTTCAAATCGTTAACATTAAACATGTTCAACATTTACGATCGGATATCCAGTCGTGTGTGGGGAACCCTGAAGACAGCCGATGACACAGTCACGTGGGAAAGAACGACAGCCAATAGGGAACCGAGCTGACTGGAGCAGAAGGACAATCACCACCTCCATGGCAGCCGCAGCTAATGCATGAGCTAATGCAAAACGCGAAGCATAAAGTAATAGTAAGATGGAGCTCGGAAATGGAGGACCAACTTGTTGATTTGTGGCAACAACACAAGTGACTTCATCCATCCATCCTTCGTGAATTTTCAGCACAAAGTAGTGTAAAAACGAACTAATTCTTCCTGCCCGTCGTCCGCCATGTTTGTTTACACTAAAATCCCGTTTGATCGTGAGAGATTTTGCGAGATTCCTGGTTTTGAGAGTCGGGGGTCTTGTTGTTCATGAATGGAATCGGTTAGTGTGTGGTGTGCTGTTTTTGCCAAATCGTTGCTCGCCGCCCACTATAGGAACGAAACCGTTCCTATAACATGTGGTTATGTGTGGGGTCTCTCATATTTACAACATCTGTTAAGATTTGAAAAATCTTTTAGTGTGGCCCAGCCCCAGCCTTTAAATATTCAAAAGTTAAAATTGTGTTTGTTCAATCAACATACTAAATGAAATTCCTATAATACAGCATGTTCTTATTTACGATCTTTGATTGATCTGTCTTTGATTCATTTTGAATATGAACCACAGTATCTTTACTTTATCATATGATAGAGTTATATGGAGAGATGATAAATATCATCACCCAGTCCAGGATGAGAGTCTCCTGAAACTAATATATTTAATCTACCCGCAATTAAATTGAAGCGCGCTAATCTTTCTCCAGCACACAGCGGAAGCCAACAAGCTACAGTTGGGTCAACATCAAACCCTATGGGGGCAAACGTATGTAAGAGAGCGTAACAAAAATAAAAGTGGAGGGGGGGTGGGTGGCGTGAGAGAGCCGAAGCAGCAAAAGGAAACAGGCGAGACAGTGAAAGACGCGGCGTTGGGTGGGAGAAGAGAGAGGGATGAAGAGCAGAAGAAAGAGCAGCGAGGACGGATTCCAGGGCTTTGTGCACCGGATGAGTTTCAGTCTATGTGACAGTGTGTGAGCCTGAGGAATGTCTATGATAATCCTACACACACACACATATAAAAACAGACACATACACACATCAAAAGAATAGATTAACCCCCCACTCGCCCAATTTCCTCAGCTCGCCGGTGACGTGAATGAACCCCGTAACTCCATACGCTCTTTGTTTTAACCACAGTGTCTAATACTATCAATAAATACTGTGACACAGAGATGAGAGGGATGTGACTCATTTAGACAGATCTGAGTCAGTGAATGAGGAAACTACTACAAGTTGAACTCGTAACCAAATTGCTACCACAGCTGAATTTTAGTCCAGGATGTTCAGAGAAATTATGCTTCTTCAGATTCAGGTTAAAACTTCAGGTTTTCTGATAACTGTCCTGCGTAGAAAGATATCAATATTTTCTCAGAGGAAACGTGTGCACACTTGCAGGAAAGACAAGAGGCACATATGAAAGATTCAAAGATAGTATGCCAAAAAAAAATAATTTAATTTTTTGATTTAAAAACAAATCAATAAAAGTAAAAAAAAAAAAGATTTGAGGAATAAAAT
>CAKALG010016421.1:0-13302 GCA_916700815.1 Helicolenus hilgendorfi
GGGGGAATGGGGCGACGGGCATAACGGCCACTGGTAAACGGCTGGTAATTGTGTCCAAATTGTACGGCGAGAAGGCCTCTCAAGGACTGACAGTGACGGAGCAATTATGGCAAGCCAAGCGAGCTGTGTCAAATTAGCCCCTCTCCTCCCCTTCCTCCGTACTCCAAAGCCCAGCCCTTTCTGCCACCCGCTGACGTGGGAGTCATATTTCTTTGCCCTACATAGCAACGCGGAGTGATAAACCCTTGATTGTGAACGATAGGCAAGACCGGCCATGGCGGCTTGGTGATCCAAATTGTCAATAGCGTTGTACCTGAACACCAGGGGGGGGTCACATGAGCAGGTATAGAGATGTTTGGAAGTTTAGAAGGAAGGGGAGGGTGGCGTCATGTGTTCATCGACCCAACTGAGGGAGTCTTTACCGGGGAAGGTCATCAGTCAGCGTTGGCTGTCGGATGGATCACACACAGTGGAGTGCGCCTGACTTTGGTAATTACATCTGACTGCAGAGTGGGGATGTCTTCTTTTGTGGGCCCACAATGACTACATAATTTATAATTAACTGCAATCAGTTCAGTCACAAGGATGTTCATCAGGGTTTTTTTGTTTTTTGGGGTGGGGTGGTTTCGCAGTCTAGAACTGGATCGTCATTCAGTTTGTCTGAATGCTTCAGTTTGGAGACGTTTGTGCCAATTTGTGAACACCATTTTTCTACTGAAGTCCTTTTTTAGCTTTTAGTAATTTTTTATTTTCCTCCATACAATATGCATTTCGGAAGGAACTGAATACATGTTTCGCTAAGTCCTATGACCCCTCTGTACCATTGTTTATGCAAACCAGAGTGGGGGATGGAGAAAGAACAACGTATTGGCTGGATGAGCAAACTTTAGATGGAACAAATGGGTTTCATGAAGATCACAGTGGGGAAGGATCAATAGGGCTGATGATTCAAGGTGTCAATCCATACATGCAAACACATTCTAATTGATTTTCCCCTATTGATTTCGCTCTCGGCTCCGCTTGCTCTGGTTAAGACGGGAACATGTATTTGTGTTTGATGATAGAATTCAGACAGTGATTAGTCGCACGGCGTGTCAAAATTAGCCTTGCTTGCTTTGATTTATGATTACAATGCATATTAAATAAACCTCAGACAACTGCGTGCCGGCTTTGATGAAAGTAGTGTAATTTATGCGCTGTAATGTGATAATCATCTTATGAATTATGTAAACAATTATGCTCATAAATCACATTTTCTAAATCATCTAAAAGTAGTTATTTTGAATGCCATTCTTTGTACTTCCCTTTAAACTTGGCATGCATAAATTGTCTGCTTTACATTGCAGCACTGACTATACAGGTAAGAAGCGAACTCCAGTATTGCTGTGTGTGTGTGTGTGCATGCACTCATTCCCATGCATGTGCACGAGTGCGTACATGTGCCTGCCCGCTAGTGTCTAAGTTTGAGTCCAAGTATATCAATCTTGTTACTGCCATTAATGTCACTTTCAGCTCATCATTCTCAAATTATATTTAATAATAGATAGCTTTTGGGCATAAATGTTAATGCAGAATTGCATAGAATTTTATGTTCTGAAAATGACATGCCTTAGTTAACCTCTCAATATTTAGAGAGCTACTCCACTTCCATGCAAATGCCAAAAAAAATCCTAATAAGTGAATGCAGGCTGACAACTTTCTCTGCAAACTTTCCTCTTAGTCGAAACCAAACACTCCCTTAGTTCTGCTCCGGGCTTCGACGGGTTAGCTGCTTGAATAGTAAACAGTTGCTTTGATTATTGATCTACTGCTAATTTTAGCAAATGTGGATGAGATAACATGTCAGCACGGATTCCCAGTCAACTTTATGATACGTGCCATTTCCAAAAAGGAAAAAAAAGTCAACGGTAGGTTTTCCACGTCAAAGCTTATTACGTGATTACAGGTGATGCCTTCATTTGATACGTTGTTTTGTTGTCATGACTTACGGTCTCTTAAGTAACCCATTTGTGCCAAAAGACTATATTTAGTTTGATATTGAAAAAATCACACATTTGTTCTGATTGGTCTAAAGTCTTGAAATCTAGTACAGACCTACTTTGATATTTTTAGATCACATGAAAAGTCAGGATTTTTGAAAAATGAGGAAAAACGCTAACATAGTTTTTAGGAAATGTTTTCAATATTATTTATGTTGCACTGCATACATGTTCATATCTTTGATATTCAACTTGTTATGAGTTCATAGATACCAAATACTTGTTTGCGCTCTGTTCTGAGATACAGACATTTTCTTATCATACTATATTTCAACCCAATATCATGCCAAAGTGTGGAATAGACCTGCCTGTCCACCAGAGGATAGCATGTCAGTGTCAGGTTTGGCCTCGACGAGGTGTGAATATTACACTTGTGTATAAAAATGCAGTACGAGCAGGGGGCAACAAAACCACTCACTTAGGTTTAGGAAAAACGTCATGGTTGGGCTTAAACTAAGTACAATACGTACAGAAAAAATGTACCATCAGTACAGAAAAAACGGCACAAACATCACTAAGAAAACAGCATAAATTACAAAACAAAACACCGGTCTCAAACACCGCTTTTCTGGTTGAAAGTCCTGTGTTTGGTGGACCGATCCACCTCAAAGCGGTCTTTCTCCCTTTTTTATTCTACGTCACACGGATGCATTTACATTGCAGTCAGTACAGACTACATAGCGTGAAAGTGAAAGCAAGAACGTTGTTCTTATTACACGTTTTTGCCTTGCGCATTATCGTATCATTCATGACTGGGCTGTTATATTTAGTCTTTGGGCACATGGGACTACTGTTTTTTTTTTCCTAAAATATAATGAAATATATAGAAAAAACAGTGAAAACATCAACAATAAAAAAGTAGTCCCATATGCTCAAAGACTAAATATGGAATGATAAGAAAAACTTTTGAAAATGTCTTCAGATTTAGTGCTTACGCAAAATTCAAAATTTCAATTGCGGGCACATAAACCTCATAAAAAGCTTTAAATTCCCCAATATATCGATTGTTTACCACTTTACCACCTTTACTGGAAAGCCTGTCTTTTGAAATCCCCGTTTCTTCCCCCAGCTGTCTCGTACTGTATGTGATTAGGTGGATTAGACCACTGGGACTTCACTGGAACATGTATTGATTAGCTATTAACCCACTAACACCAAATAATCCATTTTAAATGGTCCCAGATTTGGCGGTGCCGGTCTGCGTTTGATTCGAGGGTTGCCTCAGGACATAAACTTTGATTTCTCTGTTTTTCGCCGTGAAAACTCAGGGGGGGGGGGCGGAGGGGGGGTTGGGAAGCATCTCTGCAGTCGCATTACATATTAACAGCATCTCCAGTTATGTTCTTAAAACATGATGAGTACACTGAAGCTGAGTTGCCTGCAACATTAATTATTGACACTGTCCTTTGCGCAACCCGATCTTAAGAGTGTGTTCACTGTTCCAATTTTTTTTTTTTTTTTTAAATGTCCTCTTATATAAAAAATATGTTTCCTGTGTTACTTTGGAAAGACGTTTTTTTTCTTGTCAACATGTTGGAACACTTTGGCTTGGACGCCTGTGGTGTGGATCGGGAATTGAAACCACAGAAAGCTATGGATGGAAGTCATCATCATTGAGATTCACTTAAGGAGCTTTAACATCCACATTGTAGCCTCGCCTCGCCTCGCCTCTGATCAGCGCCTTTAAAGTGTGTGCAACGATCTGGCAAAGAGATCAGGCCCCAGTTTGTCGCGATTGGTCGTTTTTTTTTTTGTAGTGAGGAGAGATTTGACTGGTTTGAGTATGAGTCCAGCTGGGCCACTGGGGGCAATGATCGTCTGGTATTGCTGCATGTTGTTAGCATATAACAGGCTTTTCTCAGCTCGTCTCCTGTCCCCCTCAGCCCCTAGTGGTATCATTTTGTTTATTAGCAGGATTCTCGGGTCCTGTTGTTTATTCATAAGCCATTGTTTTCAAGCATGAACTGCTCTATTTTGAGGGGTTCCATATTTGTCAGCTGAGTGTCGGCGGATGGCACCAGCACGCCTCCCAGCACCTCCAGAGACTTCCCATTCTGACAAGGACATTTTTTTTCCTCCCCCGTCCTCTTCAAGCTCCCAGTGTAATGAAAACTAAATACGCACATCTTCCCTTGCTGTCTGTCTCTCATCCAACTCTCTCTTTCTCTTTCTCTTTACTCTCCCCCTCTCTCTCTCCCTTTTTTATCCTTCCCTCTCTGCTTTCTTGACACCTTGGCCAATGGGAGTTGTTTCTGTGCCCGGCGGTTGTCAGGAGAGACAGCCAATAAGCAATCAAAGTGGCGGCCAGTGGCTGAGACAAAGGAGCACTCTGCCTTTTTCTGAGGTGCTGCAGCGGGCGGTACAGAGGGGGCTTGCATGTATAATTAAGTGAGAGAGGAAGCCGGGGCCACTTAATCTTCCCCCTAATGGTGATCCTAGCTCCATCACCGGGGCCCCTCTGGGGGGGCCGTACCCCAAAGACCCACTCTCCGGGTCACCGCTGTCCCCCAATTGTCATTGGCAAATCTTTTTTATCGGCCGGAAGAGCTGTTTTCCTGGACCGCTGGCATTGATCCATTCATCATGGCTTTGTTCCTTTAAGAACTCTGAGGGCACACCAAGGGTCTGCCGAATGAGCTATTTATCATCCGGCAGAGAAAAATAGAGAGAAGTGAAGAGATGCATATTTTACACAGTTTTTCTCAAAGCTTACAATAGCCTGACATATTTTCAGGTTTGGCTTGTATTGTTGCAGCGGTGCCTGTCAACCTGTGTGATTTATACGGACAGCAGTTATGTTGAACTGCAGTGAAACTTTACCCGTTTGTCTATTGATTCTAATGAGTAAACTTCCTTCTGATGTGATATAAAAAAACACATTTTAGGTTCATACAGTGTTATGAGATAAGTAAGACTGCTGTGTGTGGGTCCTAATCAATATATTGGCTTAATAGTTAGACACTTTGGGAAATGGGCTTATTCACTTTCTTGCTGAGATTTAAAGGGCCAGTGTTTAGGGTTTGGCGGCATCTCGTGGTGCGGTTGCAGATTGCAACCAGCTGAAGCTTCTCCCGTGTCCCGAGCATGTAAGAGAACTACAGTGACGTGAATGTCCCTATCTAGAGCCAGTGTTTGGTTTGTCTGTTCTGGGCTACTGTACATACATGGCGGTGCAACATAGCGGACTCTGTGAAGAATCCCTACTCTGCATGTAGATATAAACGGCTCTAAGCTAAGAAACAGTGATTCTTATTTTCAGGTGATTATGAATTAATATGATATTCCATTTCTGCTAGTAGATCCTTCTAAATGCTACACACTGGCTCTTTAAATTAGAAGATTGATCTCATGTCTGTACGCTAACTATGTAGTAAAAAACAGCAGCTGATTAGCTTAGCTTAGCATAAAGACTGGAAGCAGGGGGAAACAGCTAGCCTAGCTCTGTCCAAAAGTAACAATATCTGCCTCCCAGCACCTCTAAAGCTCTCAAATTAACACTTTACATCTTGTTTATTTAATCTGCACAAAAACTGAAATGTAAAAGCGACAAGTTGTGGTTTTATGAGGGTGTTGTCTGCTTGACTATTTCTTATGTTAAGCTAACCTAGAATACAGACATAAGAGTGGTATCAATCTTTCCATCTAATTCTCTGCAAGAAAGCAAATAAGCTTATTTCCTGACATGTAGAACTATTCCTCAAAGATAGATTAGCATTTCTGGTGTATGGATTAAACATATAAACAATACATGTATTATATATACAATATGTGATGTCTATGAAGCTAGTTTTGTATCATTTTGCAAGCTTATGCTTGCACATTGTGAAATAATTTCTTCCTCCAGTTTATTTACAGAATAGTTGTTTTTGTGCGTGGATTTTTACAACACACATACAATAGTACATGCTGAGCAAAATCAGACCCAGACTTCCTTCCCCCAGACAAAACAACCCTTGGTTTAATTCTCCTGTTTCCTATTGACACAGCTAAAGGCAGCATAATGGGCCTATTACAGGCTACCTGCATCATGCCTAATTCATCGGGCTGGGTTCGCAGTGTTCCTTATTCAGCAGCCTCCTCATCCTTGTGATTCAAAAGCAGCAGCGGCAGCCAACAGGGGAAAAGCCCCCACTAAGGTCCCCCTACGCCTGGGCTGGCACTTCCAGCCACTAGTGACCCTTCACTTCCTCAGGATGGAGGTGAGGATCTGGGGACGAGGACAGGAGAGCAGAGGAGAGGAGGGGAGAGGACCCGTGTGACTCAGTCCAAATGGAGCGTCTTGTGGTTATCCCTCTAATACAGACTATTATGTGGTCCCACCACTGACACTAATGGGATGTTACAACGATTTAAAATGATTTAATGGCTCCCAGGTTGGGGCCCCTAATGGCCCTCTTTATACGCCAATGCGTATTATGAATGGCAATGACAGTGTTGTGAAGTGCCTCTGTTTCTCTGGCTTTCTTTTCTCTCTTTTTTTTTTTTTAAAGCTGCTGCTCAGGCAGTGTGACAGGTGTCGTTTTGTGTGGTGATAGGGCTGCAGACACTGCAGTGAGTCAGTGGATGGTTGACGGACTCCTTATAGGCGCCCATAGTGTAGCGGGAGTGTTCATTAAATGTCTTATCGCACGCCGCTTCACTGATGTGCACCAGACCACACGCTGAATGACTTGTTTGTATTGTGTGTTCATCCATTCTGTCTAAAATATCTGATGTGATGGCTAAAAAGTGACTAGCTATTTTCAAGCATTGTATAGTGTATTAATATCTGTGGAACCAGACCAAAGTTTAAACACAGTTTTAGAGTCGGGCACTAAACAGTGCAAGCAGTTTACCACCGTTAGTGCTGACTGTCAGTGAAGGTGCACCTGCCAGGACTGTATTGATTTATAGTATCAATTTCAACATAAGACAGTGGTGGAAGAAGTACGCAGATCCTTACTTCAGTATACCACACTGTAAAAAATACTCTGTTACAAGTAAAAGTCCTGCATTGCAAATATTACTTGAGTAAAAGTGCAAAAGTATTGGCAACAACATGTACTGAAAGTATCAAAAGTGAAAGTACTTGTTATGCATAATGGAGCCTTTCAGTGTTATAATATGTGCTTTATTTAATTGGATTATTGCTATTGATGCATTAATGTGTTAACAGTTTTTCAGTGTTGTGGCAGGTCAAGGTGGGTGTAGCTAATCTTAACCCCAATTTGGAATGTTATCAGCTGATTGAATGGCCGTTATCAGTGGTTATCACTACCATTCTAATGCTTCAGACAGGCCAGACTGCACCTACCACACTGTGAAAGTTAAACGTAACGTTGTGAATTGACACAAAACAACTTTAGGTTTAGGTAAAAAAGCTACTTCGTTAGGTTTAGGAAAAGATTGTGGTTTGGTTTAAAGTAAGCACGGTTGTTAAGTAACTTGGCGTTAGTGAAGTACATTACATAACAAAAGTATGGTAAAATAAATCAGCGTCGACTTTTGGTTTCACACGGGACATGAACAGCTGTCTCCCGGTTGAAACTCCTGTGTTTGTTTGCCCCATTCATCGCCCCCAACCACCAACCCAGGCGGATGTTTGTTACGCTTTATACTACGTCACCTGACTTCCTCCTTTGCTCCCGTCATAATTACTGTGGCCACTAGAAGTCTGCGTCATCTTCTTGTATTTGTATTGGTGATCAACCATGCCAGTAGATGATAATAACCTTCTAAACCTACTAGTAGGTGTGGTAGGCCCCTTCTAACCCATATCTATGAGGCTGATATCAGCTGATAATATTCAAAGCGGTTGATTTTAACCAATTTATATAATATACTTTTGAAAACTTGTAACTGTACTGACAGATAAATAGTGGAGTAGAGTATAACAATGTAGCAGTGTAAAGGAGTATAGAATAGAAATACACAAGTAAACTACAAATACTCAAGTGCTATACTTGATGTATAAATATTCTGTATGCTTAAGATGCATATCAGGGAACTCTATTTGAGCCCAAATTCCTTAGAAAATAAGAAAACCAGCAGGAATGTGACACATGTTAAGCTGAATATTTTTGCTCCACTGCATAATAAACTGTCTTCATAAAACAAAAATATCAGTGATACCACTGATACAGCAATCAACGTAACACAATAAGCAAAGAGCTTAAGAGGAGACTTAATTGATGACTTTAATTTTGAAGTCCTCTCCTCCCTTTCTCCCATCACGTCTGCTTTCCGGTCCTCGTGGACATTTCACAGTGTGGATTAAACCTATTGATCACCCGCACCAAGCCGGGTGGAGAGGTTAAGCAAATTGCTTATCCCGTGCCACTCTATAAAAAGTCTCCTTCCTCAAAGAAACTTCCCTCCTCAAACCTCGTGCTTCCTGCAAGACATTTGTATTAAACACTCATTCACAGAAGCAGAGAAAGAGACTCCTCTGGCCTTCCAAAAAAACCCTACTATTTCCCCATGGTATGATGTCTCTAGATGGCCTGGATAGCCTCTGATCCCTGGCTTTATCCGCTGAAACCAAGCTGTCCAGCAGACTCTCCCTACATTGTTCAAGGCACAGAGAGAACGAGAGCTTTGCTTATATATATGCATGTGAGGGTGTGCGCACATTCGTGTGCGTTCAGGAGTGGGAGTGCTCATGCGAGTGTGTGTGTGTGTGTGTGTGTGAGACAGAAAGAGAGCCCAGAGGATTGACAGCTCTAGCAGTCATTACACGCTGGATTGAATGCTAGATTAGTCCAAAGTGGCTCAGGGTCAAGCGGCTGCCTGCTCCCTTTTGGCACTCAATGACTTTAATACCCGCTACTGTATTAGTCAATTACTTCAAAGGCTAGGCTGCCCTCTCGTTACCTCTCCCACCGTCCTGACTCCATACCTTCTGAAGCTTTTTATTGCATCTATTATTGATTTGTCTTTATTTATACAGGATATATAGCTCTGGAAGAGAAGAAAACGTCCTAGCGATGTCTTTTTAGGACTTAAATTCATGCAATACTGTATATCCAAAGTGACCAGAAAAACAAATGATACTTTAATCCAGCCTTTAAATGTATTATTCGTTTGACAATCACAGATTTTTATTTTTTATTTTGTCCTGTAAAGCAAGCTAAGCGAGCCTTGATATTCATGGAGCAATTAATTGGGGAATTCCTCCATGATTCATATGAAAACGTGTAGATTTTTACCTTTTTTAAAAGTTACATATTATGCTGACGATAACGTGATATTTAAAAAAATAAATATTGATATGTTAATAATACACATATGATAATATTGTGTATGCTCTTCTTCGTGCATAAAAAAGGCCAGGGAATGTGAAAAATCCCCTTTTCACTATCCATTAGTGTAATTTTTTGTATGCTTACAGACTCTCTCCCCACCGTCTGCAACTAATGTCATTTATTTGCCCAAAAAAGAGACAAAACGCCCAATAAACAAAGTTATGACGGATTATTTGTGCATTATTTTAATTAATTTTTTCAAATGTTCTATAGATATCGCAATCAAATTGTTGTTATGAATTATTTTGGCCATAATAGTGTAGTGAAAATCTGTATCGTGACAGCCCTAATATCTACATTCTTACATAGTGTTCTTACAAGTAGCACTGATGATAACACATTATTCCATTTTCAAACATAGCAAATGATAAACTACTGATATTTTTGTTTCCCCAAAGAGATTAAAATACACAAACATGAAGAAACATTTCACTAAACAATAAAAAAAAATCCCCCTTCGCTTTAAAGTTTTCCAGACATCTGACCATCAAAACATCACGTGAGCGCCTCTGTCATTAGATCAAGCTCCTCTGCTCTCCACCTCTCTGCTATTCCCTCTGTCTATCACCGCTGCACTCCTCCCATTAGCTCTGATGTTAAATTGCTCTTGTGTGATTGTGTCATCGGGCTCTCCCTTCCCTTTCTCCTGGGTGACTGATATGACCTTTAGGTACACCGGCTGACAATTACTGTCACCGAGAAATTGAATTATTAGCTTTCTCTGCCAACAGAGCCGCGGGTAGGTGGTTGGTAGTTGAGAGTAAAATGCTGTAATTACTTAGCTAAATTGCCATATTATATTTTTTCGCCACTCCTTTTCCTTTTTCATTCTTCCTCGTGAGTGATATAAAAGTAGGGTTAAGAAAAAAAAAGAAAAGGAAAGGTGTTGAGCTGTGAAGCTTATGAAAGAGTGATTATAAATGTCTCTCATAACCTTTCCAGGGTGTTGATTGTCAATAGGGACAATTTAGAAATGTCGAGGTAGGGGTCGGAGGGAAAGGTCACAACGATGTCCTTGCTTTTTGTCTCTTTTGCCTCTTGGTCAGTCCCTCTTTTTTATTTCTCCATCCCTCTCTCTACCAAACTGTGAATTGATTTGACCCTAATAGTGTGTCTCTCTTCCGCGGCCCTCCTCTTTTATCACACACAACACTTGCACATTCACACACTTGGATTGGCCAGGCTGAACGTAATTATTTTTTCTCCCCCCCCCTTCCCTCTGTTACTCCAGTTCTGAGTGAGCAAGTGGTTTTCTTTGCTTAGCAGCTTGTATCGCGGCCTGTCAGATGGTGCAGTTTGATTACAGTATCTGGCTATTTAGCAGAAAAGCCTAAACTGCGCTGTCGTTAATTAACCAGCGTCGGAGCGGGGATGGATGACTGCGAGGGCCTTCAGAGGTCACATGGTTTCCTCGGGAAGAGGACGTGAGTGTTTAAAACGCGGGTAAAAAAAAAAAAAAAAAAAGAGATATGTACGACAGGAGGAGAGGAAGGAGTCTCGGGGCCCCCTTTGATTTCTCCTACTGTACCGCCGAGCCCCTGGCATTGTCATCCCTGCCTGCACATCTGTATTAACCTTTTCATCTCTTCTTCTAAATACACACACGCATGCATAGATGCACAAACATACATTCAGCAGGCGAGTAAACACTCATTAAAAACACACGTCCTGCCTTCATACTATTTGCCTTATCTTAAATGTCAAAAGGTGTTCTCATTAGTCCATTTGTAATTAGTGTCTATTGTGTGTGTTTAACGAATGCGTTTTTTGTATAACGAAGGCGAATCGTGATACTGTAAATGTCTGCGGACACATACTATGGGAAGCATACAGAAGATGAATGTGTTTTAGTTTTTCAGCAGAGGGTTTAAAATTAGTTCAACACATAAATTGTTCTATAAATGTTCAGTTCAGGAGAGGGGAAAAGAAAAATGCCACAGCTGTCACATGTTTTTCTATTTGTGGGCTCGGTGATATGTCGAAGAAATAATTAGATTTTAGCAATTTACACAGCTTCATTTATGCAGTTGTGGCCATAAAACGCTGCTGTGAACCGAGCCGATGTATTAAAAGTGCCGATCTGAGGACTGAACAGTCAAAGAGAAGGTGATTAAACAATGACCTTTCACCAACACCTTTAGATACTTGCGTTACGCACGCTGCTGTAGGAAGCTCCTTCACATTTAAACAAAAGAAACAAAAATTAGGATGCTGTAGGTCGCTTTTTTACTCAAACCTATTTGATTAAATTACATTTTATTTGTATTTGAACATCAACTCTGCGTCTTAAAGGGAAACTCAATTGATTTTACACATTAAAGTCTGTTTACTAGTCTTGAGGAGTACTACTTCATATGTGGAACAAGACTCGATCTGTGAATTTATAGCTAAATTGTGACACAAATAGTCAGTGGTCATGTCTATAATGTTAAATCCAGCGGCACGTGTCCACCAGGTCCGGCGAGGACACCAGGGGACGCGCTGGTCCACTCAACTGGCCGTTCAAGCGGTGACGTACCCTATCGTGAAATGCACGTGATTGGTTCCTGGTTTTCTGCGCACCGTTTCAAACAGGAAACAACATGCATAGCGGCCTGCTCGTAAACTTTCTGTTATTCCGTCCAAACAATCCATCAAAATCTACTTCTGAAAACATTTTTTAAAAATATAGAAATAGGCGATGCCACTGCTGAAACTCGTTTAATTTTTTAACTAGACCGCCTAGTTTGACATTTTGTCCAAGTTTAGTGAGCCGGACGTGACAATTTGGACGGGCTCATTGAGCAACGGCCAATGAGGAAACTCCAACACTCCAACCAATTGTGTAACTTCATCACTCAGTCACTCAGTGATAGACTTTTTAGTTTGTAGGGCTGGCCCTCTGCTGTTTAGTCAAAAAGTTGTGTAAAGCCTTTTGTGGCTCCAGAGGGAGCGGTGTGTCCTCTAGTGATGTCACTTGAGTCAGTGTCAGTTGGGATGAACTCTACAAGTTTGGAGTTCTCGGAGTGTGGAGTTAGAAAGAAGTGAGCCCATCAGAGCTCTGCAGCCCGCTTCTCATCCTCTCCCCAACCAGACTGTCGGTGGCTGCGGTGCATTGTGGGCAATGTAGGCGGCAGATTTGGACAAAGAAGAGGGATGTATAGAATAAAAGAGACGATAGCTCTGATACTGATGCATTGATTTTCATCCTTTTTGTAACTGTCCATTGTGAGTCTGGACCTTTTAATTGCCATTCTAATGCTAGGGCAACAGCTTTGGTCCAAGTTTACTTCCTGTCAGCTACTGCAACAAACATTGCAACAGGAAATACAAAGGGGTACATTTTACCTGAAACTCTTTACGATATATTTACTTATTTGATCTAATATCTTATTGACTTGATATTGTCATTCTTTTTCTCCATATTGGAATTTCGCTGCTGCTACTTCTGTTTTCTCTGTAAAGACACTTACTGCAAATCTGAAATGATCCTTCTTCTGTTCGGTTCTCCTTTTTTCACCCCCATCAAAGGGATTTTTCCTTGTCCAAATTAAAGGACTAAGGGGAGTGGGTGTAAAACCATCTGAGACAAAGTTGTGATATGGGGCTATATGAGTAAAATGGAATTGAAAATTATGGTTTTGTCCACCTGTTGCCTATTTGGGCTCAGTTTAGAAACAGAAGTCCTACAGTACTATGGGAAACCTCTTTTTATAGTTCTTTGGGACTACTGAACCCCCGAATCGTTGTTTTGTGATGTCATATTGGGGCGTCTGAGGCTGACACTGATGCCAAACGGACCCACTACTTTCCCCCAGAACGAGGAACCCTTTGAGGACCTCATTGCCTTTTGAACTCAGGGACCAGGGTCGAAATTTAGTTCCAGCTACCACTAGCAGCCCTCGTCCCCTGTCATGTTGCATATTCATACCTCAGCAGACTAATTTGCCTCATCTTCACAGGTCTTTAGACAGCTGTTGTAGACAACAATGAGCTGAAGG